>LIEC01011111.1:0-30809 GCA_001925005.1 Drosera capensis
AATATATATATTATTATAATAGATTAATTATTATAATCTAAATAAAATGGTGGACGTATCATAAAAGTTGTTTTCTGGACGAAAAAGAAAACCAGGAAAAGAAACAATCACTCACTCGTATTTAACAGATCCTTCCACACCTACTCCCTCTATCTGTTCCATTTCCTCCCCAAAATGGGGAATTCCCAAGCGGGCCGCCACCGCAGAACCCGGCCCGACCGATCCAGTCCGAACCCAGCCCACCGGACCCGTTCTTCACCACATTTATCCCCACAACAACATCTTCATCATCTTCCACATCCTCGTCAAACGAATTCAATGGCTGTTTCGTTGCCCTATTCTCACGTTGACTCCTCCCTGCGAGCGCTGGCCGGTCAGGCCGAGGGGTTCGGCCGGTTCGCGATCGGCGGGCTCAATGGGCCGGTTCTTAGGGTCACCACCCTAGCAGGTTTTGGGTTGATTTGATTACCCTTTTGGATTTGGATTTTTTTGTGGTATTGATTGCTGTGTGATCGATCAGGTGTTATGATTTGGGTTTTTTTGTTGTGGCATTTTGCTTGATGTGGTGTTCATGGGTTTGAATCAAGGTCGCCTTTTGGCCTTACATTTGTCGTTTTGATGATAGTATGATTTTGTACAACTGATTGGGGCATGTAATATTGATGCAATTCATGTGATCGCTGTGATGATTTTGTCTAAAATGGATACATAATACATGAAAAAATTGTAAAATATTTTGATGGTATTTTACTGTTTTGTGTCATTGTTGCTAGTATGGTAATGTGGTATATTTCTGTCATTGGTTTCGAGGGAAAAGATATCATCTCAATATGTTTGGTAACTTTGGGAAAGATACTGAAGAAAATCACTGGTGGCAGTTTGGTGGTGATGATGGCGTGTTCTTGGTGGCAGTGGTGGTGGTTGTAAGAACTTGTGTCGTCTAGCCAGAGGTGGATTGAAATCTGGTGTGTATAGTGATGGTTTGTTATGATAGTGCCCAGTAGCATTTTGTTTAGGGATTACTGTGTTAGGGTGATAATTCAGTTGCGAAGTAGAGATCAGATATAATAATTGAGGCTTTTGGAAATGAAGTTGGGCGTTCCTTGATGGTGGCAACGACGTCGACAGGGACAGTTTGAAGTCAACTATTTCGATGATGAGTTAGGACATTTTGTGTATGTGGGTTGATTTTTTGTTAGCTTTCTAACTCTTAATGTTCTACTTTGTTGGTGAAGCTTTTAATCCCCAATCTATTGTTAGTGTGCTTTACCTCGTCATCTACATTGTTCAGTCGAGTTTCTATAGGTGATGCTGAAGCTTGTTTTATCCCGAAATAATGGCAAGTCCATCAATGCTCTTATAAGGAGAACTGGATGAATTTTATGTAATAATGTTGTTTTTCATGTGCTCAGATGATGGGCCTGGATCACTTCGGGAAGCCTGCCGCAAGAAAGAACCTCTGTGGATCATATTCGAAGTATCGGGCACAATTCATCTGCAGTCTTACCTTAGTGTTTCATCTTATAAGACTGTTGATGGCCGAGGGCAAAGGATTAAATTCACTGGAAAAGGTTTGAGGCTGAAGGAATGTGAACATGTGATCATCTGCAATCTTGAGTTTGAAGGTGGCAGGGGACATGATGTTGACGGCATTCAGATAAAACCCAACTCAAAGCATATATGGATTGATCGTTGTACTCTACGTGACTATGATGATGGACTTATAGACATCACCAGAGGAAGCACGGATATTACCGTTTCAAGGTGATCATTCTTATTATTATTCTCCCAGGAGAGTTTGAGAGCGAGATTTATCGTCTTGCTACAATTACCTTTTATCTGCTGCTGACACTCTTCTTCCCTTTGTTTTCCCCTAGATGCCACTTCTCTCAACATGACAAAACAATGCTAATTGGAGCAGATCCAACCCACGTTGGTGATAGATGCATTCGTGTGACCATTCACCATTGTTTCTTTGATGGCACTCGACAGCGGCATCCTCGACTTAGATTTGGGAAAGTACACTTGTATAACAACTATACTAGAAATTGGGGCATATATGCTGTTTGTTCCAGCGTTGAATCACAGGTAAAATTGTTTTTCTATGATAAGCATATCGCCATACCCTTCTTCTATCGGTTGTTTCTTGGATTGTCCTTGCTGGATTCTTTTATTATGTCTGAATGTACAGATATACTCCCAATGCAATATATATGAAGCAGGGCAAAAGAAATTGGCCTTCGCCTATTATACCGAGAAGGTAAAATCTGAAATTGATGCAAATTTTCGCTTATGTTACTCTGTTCACTTAGACATGCTTGTGTGATTTTGTAAAGACGTTACTGCTAGCTAGCCAAAACTCCTGTTTACAAGTTTTGCTGTTGTACCTCAGGCGGCTGACAAGGAAGAGGCAGCCACAGGCCACATAATATCTGAAGGAGACTTGTTCTTGAACGGTGCTCAAGCAGGACTAGCCCCTTTAACCTTTGAAAACTGCGTGTTTCATCCGAGCGAGTTCTATCCCACATGGACAATCGAACCACCCAGCGACTCTCTTAAACACATTCTCCAACATTGCAGCGGATGGCACAGATTCCACTTCCAGCAAACAAACCAGTTGCTTCTTCTTAGCTGCATATCAGTCCCTCGTGTAATGTCTTCACAATGATTATTGTTTTGCGGTTGTGTACATACCGTGAGCTGGTTACTATCTTCTGTTTTGTATTATAAGAAAGTCTTCCCTTTTGCTTCAAGGTGGGAAATCCTCTTGCGTGTATACTAAATTCAAACTTCATCATTGTAACAAAGTTGATTGTCGCGATCGCAGCGTGCAACTTCCAGTTTGCTGCCTTGTCACTGTCTTAAATTTTCCTCTGGTTTGGCATACCCGCATTGTTTTTTAAAAAGGAAATTTCGAAGGATTTCTCTTGATCAATCGAATACCCGCATTGTTTTTTAAAAAGGAAATTTCGAAGGATTTCTCTTGATCAATCGAATAACTCGTAAATTTGGATGATCCTAAATTTGGATGATCCTTTAAGCCAGTTTTAGGTCAGCTTTTACTGACGGACTCAACACCACAAAATAGCTCGTCACTCCGCACATACCAAGCATTGTTGATTGTCATTAAGTGCCTCTTGTTGGTCCATTGCTTTTCTACCATGCACTACTCTAGACTATGTGTTGCTCTCGAAGTGTATTTGAATGCAATTTTCAGGCACATAAAGACACATTGGAACGAATAGTTGTATCAACAGTGATCAATCTATTATGATAACCTTTTTTTCTAGTTAAAATAAAAAAAGTGATGCGAATTTTTTCTTAGCAAGTCTATAATACATTTGTGCAATATTATTAACATTTGATCATCCGATACTAGAATCAAAGAAATGAAATATGGATCATCCTAATGTCATTAGGACAAATGATGTGAGTATAATCTTTTTTTGCACATTTTGGAATTCAGTTACATTTTGGAATGTTTTTTCACACAACTATATACCCAGGTTACCACCATTTTTGCACATCACCACCAAAATCATCTCATCTGATGCAGCTTCTCCATCTCTCTACAGCTAACAATTCCTCTCATCTCTCTCTCGCATTCATCTACTATCCAATCAAGTACACTGATTAGATCCAAGATTTCCCCCATTTCTAATCAAATTCCACTACCCATTCTAGGGTTTTGAGCACCCAGATCAAGCATTTGCTCATTGAATCAACCAGATCGAAGTCCCCAAATCATGTTTCACAAGCAGTTAAACATGAATGCTCGAAGAGACACCCCCATCGCTGAACTCATCATACTCGCCCAAATCACTCAAGAATCACCACAGATCCTGGCCCAGATCCATCAACTACCTCCTATGGGAACAAAGGATACTGTTTGTCCTTGTGGGTATTTTGATTGGTTCCACATTCTTCATTATTCAACCACCCAGTGTATCCTGTTTGTCGAATCGTGAATCGAGGGGGTGGAACCCGGCTCGGGGTTGTCGGGTATCATTGCACATGATAGAGTTGAATATAGGAGGCCAGAGGGTTGTGGTGACGGGCGGGGCGGGGTTTGTTGGGAGTAGTTTGGTCGATAAGTTGATTGCGAGAGGGGACGATGTGATCGTGATCGATAATTTCTTTACGGGGAGGAAGGAAAATGTGGCTCATCATTTTGGCAATCCGAGGTTCGAGTTGATCCATCATGATGTTTTTGAGCCGATACTGCTCGAGGTGGATCAGATCTATCACCTCGCTTGTCCTGCTTCGCCTGTTCACTACAAGCATAACCCTGTTAAGACAATCATATCGTTTTTCGCTGGTGTTTATGGTTTCATATATGGCATGAATTGTTGTGTTGCATAGAGTGTGGGTATTGTTTTGAAAATAGTATGTGTCTGTTTCCTTAATTGTTATCACAAGACAAATGTGATGGGTAAGCTGAATATGTTGGGCCTTGCCAAGAGAATCGGTTCTAGGTTTCTTCTTACTAGCACAAGCGAGGTTTATGGTGATCCACTTGAGCATCCTCAGAAGGAAACTTATTGGGGACGTGTGAACCCTATAGGTGTGCATGCCTATTTGGTATAAACCATATGGAGAAGGACTTTATTGTTCCAAGTATGAATATGAACTTCAATTTTCTTATTTGACAAGTGTAAGAAGCTGTTATGATGAAGGAAAGCGTAGTGCTGAAACACTAACGATGGACTATTATCGAGGTGCTGATGTTGAGGTATTCTGAATATGCCTTTCTCTTATCTGCCAGTCATGCTTCGACTTTGTCAATATGCATAAGCCGTAGACAGTTTTATGTGATATATGTTGAATTTTTCTGATAACTGGATCATTCTAGACATGGTATCACACTTATTGGCTGGATCCATGGATTAAAGTTAATAACATGAATCTCATGCAACTATAGGATTATTGTCTCGCTGAGGCATACTCTTCTCATGGGTTCGTATTTCTTTTGTTTGTTTTCTATTTTTGAGGCGTTCGCTACCAAAAGTGCAACACGAAAATTAAGTCCCTAGCTTTGTCTCTTCTTAAACGGCATTCTGCGGCCCTGCTCTGTAGTATTCCATGATCACAACTAATGTTCTTACTGGCAATTCACTTGGAGCTTCGCGAATTTTTCTCATCTTGCTGAAAATTTCATAAAGTAACTTCCAAGTTAAGGTTCTGGTTTGGGTTTTCTTGGAGATCATTTTGTGCTAGGCTTAGTATGCCTAGTATAGATATTTGATATTTGTCTACATGGGATATATACTAAAATTTGCACAAACCTCTGGTGAATGACGACTACTATTCTTGGCAATTACTTTGTTTCATAGTATGCACATGATAGTAATTGTTTTCAATCCAAAGGCTTATTGGTATCAAAGATCTACTGTTACTGTATCTAAGGTCATAGCTGTTGCTTAAGGGTAAACAGAGGGGCTTGTATGGATGCGGAGGTAGTTTGGTTATTCTTGAAATTTCTAAATGATAAGCTATGACAATTTTCCTCTTCCTTTCTTAGATTATCAGATATCTAGTGAAGCAATAATTTTCTCTGATGACTTTTCTTCTTCACTGGTAGCCGTAGCGATTAGCTTAGTTTTACGAGCTCATATGTGGTTTCCCATTACGCTCTTTTAAGGCCTTGCTTGCCTCAAATTTCAATTTATTTGTGCTGCTTGTGGATGTATTGAGTTGCAGATGTTTTACATTCTTTGGTCTTTATCAAACCATGAAGCATATTGATGTTTGCTATTGTCTTTCAGGTGCGCATAACACGTATATTCAACACATACGGCCCGAGAATGTGTCTAGATGATGGGCGTGTTGTTAGCAACTTTGTTGCACAGGTTCTGTTATGAGAGTTGACACTTTATATTGCTATATGCACTTTAATGAATGTAGATTTATTCTGTCCTGTGCTTAGTGTGGGATGGGGTGAAGCATTTGCCTGCGACTTTCTGATTGTAGATGTAATTTGTAGGCATCAGGAAAGAACCCGTGACTGTGTATGGTGATGGAAAGCAGACACGGAGCTTTCAGTACGTCTCTGATCTGGTATGTCATGCTTTGCCCGAGGAACTCGTTGTCGTGGATTATCTAAGTGCATCTGGATGTTTTTTTCCTACCTGAGCACTAGCCTCAGAAGCGGAGTTGAATTTTTCGCTTATTGAATGGGCCGACAGCTCAAGGCCACAATGCTGTGTCTGTCACTCTTATTTTCTGGACCAGTCTAGCTCTATGTTGGCTGCTCACGTATATCTGCAGTGTTCTGCTCCAATTATCATGAACCATATAATCGGTAATGAAGATTTTGCAATCCTTTGTCGTCTCAGTTACCAGTGTAATGTGTTCTGAGTATATTCTACTCGTACTAAGGGTTCATGCTATCTATTCATTTCCTGCTGAAGTTTTTAGCTTTCATGAACTATGCTACCAGTTTGTGTTGTTTCAATAGTAACAGTTGTCGCCTGCATTTTGATAATTGTTTCAATAGACAGTTGATCACATTTGTTCTCTCAGTAGTATTACTCGACACAGAAGTTCCAGTAGCGGGCGAGGGATTCATAAAGAAGTACAATGTTGGTTCATCTATAATTTTGTTTCGCTTAAATCGAGTTTGAACTGTCTCTGCTAATTCTGCAAATGAAGTGTGCTGTTTCATCTTATTTTTCTATTGGTTATGTTTACTTCTGCCCGTCATGAGTTATGCAATTCGATCTTCATGGTTTAGCATGGTCGGTCACTGTATCATGTTCGACTCCATCACGCCACACCGTGTTCTGTGCAGTTGATTGTTTAGTACGGAAGCGTGATGTCGCGTTACAATTGCATTGTATGTTTAGATTTGAGTTCTCGCTAAGCATACTGAAAGTAGCATTCTTTGGATTGGTGCTTAAACTCTGTAATCCCTTGCACTTTGAAAAGGGGTAAAAGGAGAGGAAACGAGAAAAGGATAGAAGGAGAAAAAGGGTGAAGAATAAGAATACAAGCGAAGTGGAGTCTCATCTCAACGCCAAACTTTTATTTCTTCCGCCACTGGAAGGAAAAGTTTTTTTTTTTTTTTTTTTTTTGAATTATCTCGTTGAAACTTAGAAATGCCTGGAGTTCTATTCCTTAGTGGATATTATCTCGTCAAAAGTTGCAATATTATCTCGGAAGGTAAAAGTTGCAGTGTTATTATTGGACGACAATGATCAGACTTTAGAGCTAAAGGCATCTGATTCTGCAACGATAAAGGTTGGTGACATTAGAAGGTGGTTTCAAAAGCGGTCAAGTGCCAATCTTTCTTTGTTTTTCATAAGCTGGGTCAATCGAAGGTGACCGTCAGCACAGTATCGTCTTCATTTCCTCTTGGAATCTGATACCATCTCAAAACGAACATTTTCTGTGATAATTTTGATCAGGGGCAGTAGACACCACACATCAGTTGATTATAACGATTTAGAAAGGATGAGCTTAATTTTTTTTTTTTAATTTTTTTTTTAAAAAAACACTAGTTATAGGATGATACACCGATATTAGCAACGGGGATTCGGATGCGTGGATTAACGCCGAACATGTTATAAGGGTGTCGTTTCGTACAATAGTTTTGATATATATATCTACAAGATAATTACATATCGACCTAACTTTTTAACGTATGTTATCAGAATTCATGAGACCAAGTACTCCATTATTTGTCAATTTCTCGTTAAAAAACATCTGCCGTTACAATTGCATTCATGCATCATGGTATATGGGGCCGATTCATGCAGAATCCAGCCGTGCAAGGCAACACATCCACGGATGACTTTATTATTAGTTCCCTTTGCACATTTATATTGTCGCAGTCGATTTCTGTGTTTCTTTGGTTTCATGGTCCCAATTTTTTCAGGGGTAAAATAAATATTCCCGTTTCATATTAGTTTTTAAAAAAATATTTTTTCACTCTTGTCAACTTTTTATTCTCTCACTCTCTCTCTCTCTAGGACAAACTAATACATCACGTTTTAGACCCATAAACAACACTTCAAAATATCAATAACAAAAAACCTTGTACAACCATATCCCTCTAACTTAAACACAAACCCCATGTCTTTACATCAAATCATCTCAAAATTTCTAAACATCCAACATATTGGAATAACCTGGCTACCACTTCGCAATCTTATTTTGTTAAATAATTTTTAACATAAACTAGTTTAAATCAATCTCATCGACATATTACACCACCCATTTTTTTAAGATTGTTATAATAAGTCCTATTATTAATAAAAAAAACTCCCAATGTTTCATAATATAGACAACCAATTGACCCAGTACGAAGATTTATGTGTATGTTGATTTTATTTTTATTTTTTTGAAATTTGGTGAATAAAAATAATGTTTTTATAATGATTGTGGGGTTTATTATAGCAATTGTGAGAGAAGATAGTGGATATCAGATGACGATTGTTTTGATATTTTTTTAATATGAAAATGTTACTAAATGTGATATGTTATATATTTTAAAATAATTTAAATAAATAAACGTTGTTTATATTATTAAACGAAGAGAGTAGTTTTTTTTCATCAAAATTTATATAAATTCAACATTAATATAAATTTTAATATCGAACCAAAATATTTCAATGCAAAATATTTCAATGAATATGAGCAAGATGGAACAGAGGTAAGTTTTGGCGTAGTAATAGCAAATTCAGATCCTGCCAATAGTAGCCATGAATTGTGTGATAATTTAATTTGCATCCTCTTCCTTCTTGCAATTCACATGATATAACCGCACATCGCGGTGTTTCAGATATGCGATCATATCCCAATTTGAAACAGAACAAGAGTAACTCACATGTTGTACTATGTAATTTATGTTCTTGTAGTGTTAAATGATAATTATAATATGTTGTGTCCATGATGTCATCCATTCAACTAAAACAAGACTTGAACTTGGATTGTCTGCCGTTGGAATGCAACAGCATTGGTGCTGTACTCAATCTGCACCTTTTGATCTAGCTCCATGAAACGGAAAAAACTAACAAAATTTTGTTTCTGGGTGATTTGTTGATCATTGAATTACCCATGTTATTGGACAGCTATAACAGGTGATCCATTTCCCCTTTGACTCTCGAGTGTGTGATTCCAAGTCTCTCCGGACACCATCCTTAGATATAATGGGCTGAACTAAACAACGTTTAAGAACATATGTCGTTCTACATGATAGATATGACAACATTTAAAGATTTCAAAACGAACATTATGAGTTCTCCATCTAATTTTTTTTTTCTTATTCAAATTATAACATCATCGAATATTTCATAATTCAATACATATTTTTTGAAATATTTGCTTTCTTACCTAATAGTGTTTGATATTTCGTTCCGCTCACGTATTCGAATAGAATACATAAATTAAACAATAAATTAAATCATTATTGATATTTAATAATTATTTTAATCATTTTATGCAACTAATCAAAATTTGTGGCGATAGTTAGGAAAAGACTATTATAACTTTAAGCATATAAAATTTGTTCTTACTCTTACAAAGTTTCCTAAATTGACTTCCATCATGCATACCTCACTCGGAGTCCAAAACTGGACCCCACATATCCCCTCTCCTCCCCTTCAAATTTCCATTGATAGCATCTCCATCTTCTTCCTCAAGCTCCATCTCCTTTCCCCCAAATCTTCTCCCTCAAGCTTTCCCTTTTTCCCTTTTTCACCCTCCCAAAAAGCAACTCCATCATACAAAAAAATGAAACGAATGAACATATCCATCGGCTGCACATCACTCGTCTCGACCGCAATCTGCAACAGCATGGAACCTCTCCCCTCCTCCTCCCTATCCTCCGGCGGCCGCACCATCGACCGCCACAACCCCATCATAACCGACACCCGACGCCTCATCGTCGCATCACGTGATCCAAATCACGAGACTCTGAACCCTCACGTGCGGAGCAATGGGGCCACGACAGAGTCGAAGATCAAGAGGATCGACGACCAAGTTAAGGTGGTGAAGCAACAATTAATCGAGTTGGGGAAATCGAAGAAGAAGAACAAGAAGAGGAGTTATGTGAGTGCGGCGAGGAGATCATCGTCGGCGTTGGGGTCGGAGTTGGTGTCGATGAAGGGGTACGGTGCGGTGAGGGCAGGGGAGGATTGCCTTGACCCGCCCGAGTCGACCCGGTTTTTGTTGGATGATTCCGGTTTGGAACTTTTGGACGATGTTGAGCCGGTTTTCGAGATCGACGTGGGGCCGCGGCCCGTGAAGCCTTGTGATGAGGGGTTGAAGAAGGGGGTGACGAAGGAGGGGGATGAATGTGACGTCATCGAGATGATTGAGGAGAAGGATCCAAAACCGCCGACTCCGGGTTTTTCTGCGGGGTCGCATCAGGTTCTCTGTTTTATCCTGTAACTGCTACTTTTAAATTTTGTTACGTTCCATCAATTTCTTAAAAAAGAAAAACAGGTTGGATATTTCTATGGTTGCAATAATATCAATCAGTAGAGAGTTCAATGGAATACAAGCTAGTTATCAAATACTTTGCTAATATAATCACTTGATGGATCAAACTTGTGAGAATAAGTTACTCCTGAGAAAGCATGTGTAGATAAACGATGCGCCCTATCTGTTAACCCTAAATCACATGGATGAGTGAGACAAAGATTTTTATATAAATAAATGGTTATTTTTTATATATAGTCTGTTTTGTAATCATGAGACGAGATATTCGGCATCCAAAAATATAAAAACATAGATTTTCTATTTAAAAATAATGATAATATTTACGTATATTAGTATATCTTTATATCCTGTTTTTGACAGAATCACGTGATTATGTTCCTTTCTTTTTCATTTTCCTTTGAATGGTTACTTTCGGTGTATGAGTTGAGTTGGATGTATGGCTGCAGGTAGTCGTGCTAAGGGTATCTTTACACTGCAGAGGATGCGAAGGGAAAGTAAGGAAGCATATTTCAAGAATGCAAGGTACTTGTAGTTATGCGTGTATTTTATGTCTTCCCCTTTGGATCTCCTTATGGTTTGATCTTTTGGCTTTTCGCAATCGGCTAAAAAAATCGGATACTTAATGATTAATCGACATAAGAAAAAATAAGAATATGTATATCTGGTCATGCCTTTACAAGAGAAAAACCTAGATACATATTGATAAGGCATATGCAATAAATCCAAAGTGCCCAAGTCAACAAGGGTTTCATTTTTGGGACAGCAGACAGATCCATCAGGAACTCTTGTGCTCCTGGCAGCCATAATTGGGCAGTAAATTTCTATCCCAGCAGCGTTTATCCCTGTATGGATATATTACTGCTGTATTGTGTATATCAGTAATCTGGGTGCAATCGTACACTTCTGAGCTGGTAAAAATTAAAGCCGCATAAATGCATTCTCTGAAACAAATGTTTGGTCTGAAATCTGCTTTGGCATCCATCCCTGCACCTGATCTTTGGAAAGATCGCTTTCCTCTTTTAGTTCATCATCTAAATGATGCTATCCATCGATCGATAAGTGTGAGGACTTATAAAACGGGGCAGTTATCGGCGGTAGAGTAATTAAGATCCAAAGTGATCATTTTAAGGGTTGTTCGATGTTACTATTTAAAGTTATGAAATTCAAAACCAACAACAAAATAGAAAATTAATAACGAAAACTGAAAGCACTTTACAAAATGAAATATGTAAAATGATTTTTTACAAATAGGATATTGAATACGGTACTAAGATAAAATAGAAATCAAAAAATAAAAATTATTTTTTGTAGGTTTTCTATTTTCAATTTCGGTTTCAGAAATAGGAATCTGAAACAAACACTTATAATATTTCATCAACCGGTGAAAGATGAAAAGAAAAACAAAAACTGAAATGATACCAAACAGATCTTTAAAACCTTCTATTTTTAATTTGTTTCAGTATATATGACAACCAAATGGTTTTTCGTTCAAGCAGGTGTTGCGTCATTCGACATAGATTTTGCGGAGAAGAAGGTGACAGTCATCGGAGACGTTACCCCGCTTGGAGTATTATCAAGCATTTCGAAGGTGAAGAACGCTCAACTTTTGACGCCGTCTGTGCCTCCTTCGACTCTCTTGGACGTTGAAGAAGCTGTGAAAAAATAAGAACAAGATTGTACTGCTGAATGTCTATTTGCCTATCCGACTTAGGAACTTGTGTTGGCAAATGCTGTGTTTGAATATTGGCTCATGTTTGGTATGGGATACTTTGGTTTATATCGATCACGCAAGAACCACATATATATATATACACGTGTGTGTAAACTGGGGTTCATAGTCTAGAGTTGAATGAGTTTCACTTTTATGTGGTCACTGATCCACACATATTACATGTAAAGTTGCCTATAATTCAATCAAATTAAGCTCAATTTGAAATCTAAATGTGAGTTAGGCTCTTAATTGAGTTGAAATACTCCATTCGTCCCATTATAATTATAATATTTATTTTATGCACATAAAATTAGATTTATCTCATTTCTCTTTCAACTTCAATATTGAATCACATAATTTTTCTCTCTTTCATTTTTTCTTTTTATTCTCAACTATACAATACTTTCTAAAAATAAAAACATTACAAACAATTAAAACAAATCAAAATGATAAAATTATATAATTATTTTAAAACGAAAATAATAACAGATATACATGACGAATTATGAAGTTGATTTTACATCAGTTAACGTGGTGTCACGGACTACCTAAATTTGGAGTTAGGCCCAAAACAAAGCTCAATACAAAGTGACCCAAAGTTAAGCCCGTGACGAATTGTGATGAGGCCCAAGAGAAAGGCCCATTCAAGGAGGCCTAAGTTCTAGAGAATTCTCCAAGTTTGCGAAAGACTCTTGAAAATTTCGAAGAACTCCACAACCTTGTAGATATGTAGAGATATTGTAGAACACTCTAGAGAATTCTTGTAATGGTAGAATCTAGAAATATGATTTAGATCCTTCCATGGATGTGTATATAAGGAGATGTTTGGCTCATTTGTCAAACCATCTCCACAATCCTCCATGAGATATAATTTCACAAATCCAAGAGCAATACAATGTGTTTTCCTCTTAAAGTTTGTTCCGAGTTTCCATTTCTTTTTACAAGTTCTTACTTAGCCATTTTAGTGTTGGAGAAGGCTGAGCTTAAGCGAAGGTTGAGAGTATCTTGAGTGTCGTACGGGTGTTGAAAATCTAATCCCATGACAATGGGTTACGCATAGCAAGCCCAAAACGATTTCGTCTCACGTGATAGATATGGGGATTTGAAAATGAAAAGCCTTGTGAAACGCGTCGTTTTGGGTTTGCTGCATCCCACGCTAGCTGATGTTTTATAATCCTCTTTATATAAACAGTCAATATGCTACTCATTACAACCATATATTGTGTTAATAAAAAGAAATCAATAAACAACATCAAATATAAACCATCTCGCCTATACCAAAACTTACATTCGACACACTTGAGGGTGTCAAAACCAAACCGAATTCAATTATCGATCCATAATTAAATTCGTCAAATCGAAACTGATAAAATCGAATATTAAACGATTCGATTTCGATTTAAAAAATAAAATTATTTAATTAATCGGTTCGATTTGGATTAAAACCGATTAATCGACGGTTCGAACAGAAAAAAATCGATTAAGTAAATCGATTAACTGAATTATTTAAACATAATAAAAGAATCGGTAATGATTATTTTTTCTAACATTTTAAATGAATCCATTAAATCATAGGTAGATTGAATAATTTAATTAATAAAATAAGCAAATTAGATTAGTTTTTTTTGTCATTTTATTTTTCTTAATCTCTCAAACATACATATGTAATTTGTACATAATATATAATTTTTGTTGTTTTCATTATATAAGAATTGTCTCATATATTTTGAAAATAATGTACAAGAAAGTATAGTAGCACAAACCACTTGTAAGTTCAACCAAAATCCCACCAATTGTCTAATCAAATTTATCAAAATCGTATAATGTAAAATCGATAAAACAAAATAAATTAATAAACGATTTCGATTTTTATTTTTAAATCGATTTGGTTTAAATTTTCGTCCGAACCGATTAACACCCAAATTCCTTGCTAATCAAATCTTGACATCATTTTCAACACCTTAAAATCTTAGACCAAACAAACACGACCAAAGCAGGAGCTCCTCAACAAACAAGCAACCAAACAGCGACACTTCTCATATCCACGCTCGTGAAATCAACCAAATTGGACTTTACACAGCACATCACTCCTGGGCCTTAACCGGACCGGGCCCAGGACCATCGGGCCAATACCTTGTCCGTTCAATTCAGACAAAACGCAGAACTCCACTCATCAGTTCCCCTAAAACACAGTTCACCGAGAGCATAGATAAGATCCCGGAGTCGACGGGGCAGCAACCCACACTCAGACAGGAAAAAGGAGAAAAAGCCAAAAAAAAAAAAAATGACAAAAAGAAAAGAAATTCAACTGACTCGAATTTCAGAGCTAGTCAACATCACATCATCATCATCATCGTCGTCATCGAGATCATCTCTGAGCTGACTCATCTCTGACGAATCCGTGTTTCACCGGCGACGATTCCGCGGCGGCGGAGACGGAGGGGCGATGTGGTGGTGTGACGCGGCTGTGACGCCGGCGGCGATCAAGCGAGGTCAGCGGCGGATTCAGCGGTGATTGTGGTGGTGGTGTACCAGGTAGATTGTTTGAGATTTATTTGGCTCGAAACGCTTGTTTTTTGTTTGATGTCGATTTCTGTGTGGATTTTGTTGTGTGGTGGTTTGATTGCAAGGAGTTTGTGCTGGTTGAATTTGGAGTGTGTTGAAATCTGGCGGTGGAGTGATGTGGTTTGATTTGGTGATTGATTGTTGTTGTTAGGATTGGAGAGGAGTTGAGTGTGATTTGATAGCTGATTTGTGTGGGATTAGGGGTTGAAGTTGATCAATTTGGTTCGTGTAGAGTTCTCTAGGAAGCTGTGTGTCAAATTGCCTGAGTTTTGTGGCACCGGTTCATGGATAAATCATTCACGAGTGTTAAGTGACTAACATGACTGAAACGCTTTTGGTCGAATTGGTTGCTGCATATGAATCTAGAGCAGGTGGGACATGAGTTTGAGGTTTTACTAGAGTTCAAAAGGTTACGGGCTAGCTGGACTGGAATACGAGAGAATTCTACAGAACAGTCATGTTTATGTACTTATTATTGGATGAAGATAGTGTTTCTGCTTGTTTACGGTTAGCTGATCATCGTGGCTAGGGTTGGAATGATATATCAACGATTCATTAAGTTCATCCGTTTCATAAATCTTGACAATAATATAGATAGGGGCTTCATCGCTTCAGGTTTCTTGAGGAAGCTGTTTCTTTGAGCAAGCCTCATGAGAAATTGATATTCGGAGTCTCAAACAGAATAATGAAGCTCTGGAAGTATGGTTCTTGGGATAAGCATGTGGATGCTGTTTGATGCGCTCTGGTTGTTTTTCTATGTAACAGGTAGTGTAGTTAACTCCAGTGAAGTTTATATTCAGCTGAAGCTTGGGGGAATTGTCAGCGGAAGAAGCTTGGTTTCTCTTTTTTGTTCTATTTGTGAAGTACGGTGGCGCCATGGCAGATGTCAGTCCGAGGACTGATATCTCAACAGATGCAGACACAGATGACAGAAATCATAGGGTAACCACCACATCTGCTCTACCTTCACTTACCAGCTGTTCCTATGCTTTTAGGAGACGGATTTGTGTGTATATATGCTTAAGGACACATCCACCATCACTTCAAGGCTTAAAATGATGACAAATAAGCGTATCGATATATCTACATTTATCCGTTTCTAAAGAGTGTTAATACATATTGGGCTAATTGTGTTATCTGATTGCAGCTCGAAAGGTATAGATCCGCAGGCAAAGAAGCTTCTGATTCGAGTGATAGGTCCAAGGATAACAAGGATCAGAAGGTCATTGAATGAGTACATTTTGTAGGGGATTGTTTCTAATGACACTTAAAAACTTTGTTAACACTATGATAATTATGTTTTGCAGACTCTCCGCAGGCTTGCCCAAAATCGTGAGGCTGCAAGGAAAAGCCGGCTGCGAAAGAAAGTAAAAACACGGAGCTTCTAATGCGACAATTGTTTGCTTTTTTCCCCTGCCATGACTTGTGGTAACTGATAACAATACTCCATTTGACATTTTACTTGTGCTTACCTCTCCAGGCGTATGTGCAGCAGCTGGAGAGCAGTAGACTTAAGCTGACCCAGTTGGAGCAGGAGCTACAACGAGCAAGGCAGCAGGTTACATTGCCTTTTCGCTGACTTTAAGATCATTCTATCCTGAGCGTCAGTAAATTTTGTTTTAGTCTTACACCAAAAAAATGGTTGCTGTAGGGAATCTTCATTTCATCCACCGGAGATCAGGCTCATTCTATGAGCGGAAATGGTATTTACTTTTCTCATTCCCTTGTATGCTCAATAAGTTATGCAAAATGTTCTGACTTTGTCTGCTCCCCTTATTTGTCTTTGCTACATTCATTTCATAGAATCTCACTGTTTATTTCCTTATTTTGGTGGGAATCATAATGTTGGATTGCTTTAGTTGAAAAAAGTCATCTGTTTTTTTATTCCTTATTGTGTTATTTTTTTCATCGTTACTATAAAGTATTTGAAAATTTTATTTGATAGTGACATAGTTTCACATATGCTAGTCGAAACTTGAGTTTTACACCATTCTGACTAGGACTTGCATCATTGTGCCTCCAATATAAGTTGCAAAAAGATTTGGCACTATAATAATACTCCAGCTTGGAGTCGATTAATTTTTCCCTTTTCCAAAGGAGGTGGAGACTGGGGAGATGACACATAGTCGATAATTTTTCGATGTAATCCATTAGCTTTTGCTTGTTCCATGGCTAATAAGTGCTTGACTAGTTCTTACATAGAAAGACGAATTACATAGAAAGCCGAATCACGGTTGTTAAACTTATGTTGGCATCATTTCTTGCAGGGGCAATAACATTTGATGCAGAATATGCACGGTGGCTAGAAGAACACAATCGCCAAATTAACGAGTTAAGATCTGCTGTTACCGCCCATGCTGGTGATGCAGAACTGCGCATCATTGTTGAGGGTGTGATGGCTCATTATGATGAAATTTTCCGATTGAAAGCAAATGCTGCAAAGGCTGATGTTTTCCATCTGTTATATGGTATGTGGAAAACACCAGCTGAGAGGTGCTTCCTGTGGCTTGGTGGGTTTCGCTCATCAGAGCTTTTGAAGGTGAGCATGTTTCCGCAATACTAGAATTAATCGACTTTGTTAGTTCCATGTAGCTTTTACTCTCTTCCTATTTTATTCATTCCGGTTCTGAAATGAAGTGCTATTCTGAAGCTGCTTGTGAATCAACTAGAGCCTTTAACGGAGCAACAAATAGGTGACATAGGCAACTTGCAGCAGTCATCACAACAAGCCGAGGATGCCTTATCTCAGGGAATGGAAGCGTTGCAGCAATCTCTTGCTGAGACACTGTCAAGTGGTTCTTTAGGCACATCAGGTTCATCTGGAAATGTTGCGAACTATATAGGTCAAATGGCTATGGCTATGGGCAAACTTGGAACCCTCGAAGGGTTCATTCATCAGGTAACTTTTCTAATTGAACCTTTTTTTTCCGCAACTGTCAACTGTTTATTTTGATTCTTTTGTGATTGAGGACTGTTGCATACGTCAAAGTGAGGCGTGCACGATCTGCACTAAAATGGGTTGATAAGTGGAGTCCTGACAATAAAATCTCAGCAGAAAATACATGGAAACTTGTTTTTATGTGCATAATTTTTTTTCCTCTTCTATTTGCTAGGCTGACAATCTACGGCAACAAACGTTACAACAAATGCATCGGATATTAACGACACGCCAGTCAGCACGTGCTCTCTTAGCCATCCATGATTACTTCTCCAGGCTTCGGGCGCTGAGCTCCCTATGGCTTGCACGACCAAGAGAGTAGAAGATGAACATCCACACATATTCAACCATGCAAGCTCATGATATGCGAGCTTGTAGGCACAGAAATTCGAAATTCAATGCACCCCCCCCCCCCCCCCCCCCCCTCTCTTCGCTGAGCCTGATGCTTGTGTATTATTTGTAGCTTTGTAAAAAGATGTGCTGATTCTGGCTTAATTATTGTGTCACCAACTACTGAATAGTCTAATTGTTGCCCACTAAGCTGTCCCGTAAAATCTTGAAGGCAACAATCCTGTAATGTAATTTATGTTACTTCTATGGTGCAGATATGAACAATATGATTGTTGCCAGCACTCAAATATCAGCAGGAAATTGATGGTTCCTCGCAATAAGGCCTAATGTTAACTGCAGTATGCTGAACTTGCATCGACAATTCTATGATCTCAAAACCTGACAGCTTTATGCTACAGGGGCCGTTGATCATGTTAAATTCAAGCTTCGTGAATTCTTGTCCTGGTTTTCTAATTTCATTCCAGTCTGAAACAGAAATACTTGCTTTTTTCCCGATCACCTTATTTTAAATCATTTCTATAGTTCAATTTCAAAAATAAAAAAATAAAAAGATCAATCATTTTTATCGTTCAAACTTAAAATACAAACCACAATCTGGTCGTCAACGTCATGGCTAGCCATGAAACTCTAGTGAAATTAGGAGTATAACTTCACTTTCCAAATATTTTCGATATCACACAAGCTGAACTTGTCATTTGCACGTAAATTCCATCCATTTTCGACAAAATGTTTCTCAATTACTTAATACTCCATCTGTCCTAGTAACATTTTATTTTTTTACATTATTCAATACGTACTTTCGAAGTTTTGTTATTCGTTTTAATGACGTAAGAAAATTACGTTAGTTATGTATAATTGAAATATAAAATTTAAACTATAATTAATGTTTCACGATTATTTTATATAAAAAAATTTAATCATCCCGCAACATAAATCAAAATTTACATCAATAAATATAAAATCAAACTATTATAAGAATTAAAGAACTAGAAGGAGTATCTATTAAAGCTTGCACCAACGTTATGATTTATCCTTTAATTATTTCAAAAAGATTACCAAACACCGTTATCATAAAAAAAAAACAGTTAATACTACTATCAACATTTTCTTGCCCCAAAAAAGAAGAACAATCTTACTCTCGATTTTGCAGAACCTCTTAAAATATTTCAATAAAAGAAAAAACCTCAAAAAAAAATTAGAAAAAAAAAACTAATTTTAAGTCCACATTATATTTTTATTTTTAGACAAAAACACAAAAATTCCCTCCCCTCAACCTCGCCGACCATCTCCTCCCATTCCCATGCAATCCACCGGCGGCCCACTCACCAGCCTCCTCCCCCTCCTCTCTAATCCCCCAAAATGCCTCAGCATTCCCAAATCTCCCATCAATCTCCCCCAAAAATGACCACCGAGGTGGTCCCGGCCGCCGCCGCCGTCGCGCCACCGTCACCAGCCTCAACGCCACCGCGCCCGACCTTCGCCAGTTTCCGTCGCCACTCCGCGAAGAGACTTGCCTTCACCAACTCCAGCAAACGCCTGCTCTACTCCGACGCCGGCAAATCCCTCTCCCTCTCCAACATCTCGCACCTCGATCGAGACCTCGAGATCGGAGCCGATATGGCCGTTATTTCTCCGCCGTCGTCTCCATTCACGCCGACGACGGTGATAACGTCGAACTCCGGGAAGGCGCTGGCGGTGTCCAATTCGGCGAAGCAGTTGGCGGCCTCGGCGTCGGGGAAGTCGCTAATGGCTTCGAATTCGGCGAAGTCGTTGTTTTCGGCTTCGAATTCGGCGAAGCAGTTGGCGGCGTCGGGGTCAGGGAAGTCGTTGTTTTCGGCGTCGGGATCGGCGAAGGCGAAGATGTACGTGAAGCAGGTGACGGGGAGGCATAATGATACGGAGATGCATTTGGCGGCGGGGAGAGGGGATTTGGATGCGGTGAGGGAGATATTGAGGGAGATGGAGGCGCAGATGACGGGGAGCGCGGCGGAGTTCGACGCCGAGGTGGCGGAGATCAGGACTGCAATTATGAATGAAGTGAATGAGTTGGGGGAGACGCCCTTGTTTAGGGCGGCTGAGAAGGGGTATATTGAGGTTGTGAAGGAGTTATTGCCGTTCGTGACGAGGGATGGGATCGAGAGGAGGAATCGGTCTGGATTCGATGCTCTCCACATAGCAGCCTGGCAAGGTCACCAAGGTAATGTCTACGATGGAATGTTAACTGAAGTCACTTTTAAATTGGAATTGGCATTTGCAGATGATTAGTGATTGCAGGAAAATGATCGTCATCATGTTTCCACGTTCAGATTCTGTGGCCTACAAAATGACGTTGATACAATGCAACAGATTATGATTAAAGTTATTGCACGAAAATGACTGTCGTTGTAGTGTCTCATTCAGGATCTGCGGCCTCCTAGATGATACTGATACAGTACAATGCAATTGGTGATATGTAATTACAAAAATGATGCTGATGCTTGCAAGATGATGCTAACTTGCTATAGATTTACATTCAGGTTCTGAGGCTTACAAAATGATGCTGATACAATGCAACAGATGATCAAGTAACTTCACAAAAATGGCATGTTATAGTCCGACAGTTCAAATTCTGGCTGCGGCCTATCAAATGATGTTGATGCAATGTAACAGATAATCTAATGGAAGCTTGGGGTTGTGGTTAATAATTATGCATATATGTGTAGATGTTGTGCGGGTGCTATTGGACCATCACCCTGAGATGAGCAAGACAGTTGCTCAATCGAACACGACACCTCTGATTTCTGCAGCAACAAGAGGGCATGTTGGTGTTGTGAAGGAACTTATATCAAAGGACTCGAGCTTGCTGGAGATAGCCAAGGCTAATGGGAAGAATGCATTGCATATGGCTGCTAGGCAGGGGCATGTAGCCATTGTGAAAGCGTTGCTTGAAAAGGATCCTCAGCTGGCGAGACGGACGGACAAGAAGGGACAGACTGCTTTACACATGGCTGTTAAAGGGCAGTGCTCCAAGGTGGTGAGGTTGCTTCTGCAAGCGGACCCTGCCATTGTTATGCTTCCTGACCGGTTTGGTAACACAGCATTGCATGTCGCCTCAAGGAAAAAGCGAGCCGAGGTAATTGGTAACCCTCAGCAGAAGCAAAGATGAATTTGACATTACTTCGTGTTGTACTTGATGTGTTACCGTATTCAAACGCCATATGAATCAATATCCACTTTGAGCATGCCATAATTATCTGAAAGAGACACTTTACAATTCAGACGATTAGATCTAGAGGATGATAATATTGGGTTTGATGGTGGTGCTTGTGATGCTGATGACATAAACATGTTTCCTTGGTATGTATAGGCATAATGGTCATTTGATTGCTTCCTTGCAGATTGTTGCCGAATTACTAGGTCTACCTGATATCAATGTCAATGCTCTAACTAGAGACCACAAGACTGCCCTTGATATTGTCTATGGCTTACCGCTCTCAGAGGAAACTGCAGACATCAAGGATTGCTTGATACGTTATGGTGGTATGAGAGCGAATGAGTTGAACCAGCCACGGGATGAACTAAGAAAAACGGTCTCTGAAATTCAGAGAAATGTTCACAACCAGCTTGAGCAAGCCCGTAAAACCAACAAGAACATGACAGGGATTGCGAAGGAGCTCAAGAAGCTTCACAGGGAAGGAATCAACAATGCCACCAATTCAGTTACCGTGGTGGCAGTCCTGTTCGCAACCGTTGCCTTTGCTGCCATCTTCACTGTCCCTGGCGGTGATGACGACACTGGCACGGCTGTGATGGCAGGGACCATGTCTTTCAGGATCTTCTTCATCTTCAACGCCATTGCGCTCTTTACGTCTTTGGCTGTGGTGGTGGTTCAGATCACTGTGGTGAGGGGGGAGACTAAATCCGAACGTCGGGTGGTCGAGGTGATTAACAAGTTGATGTGGCTTGCTGCTGTCTGCACCACGGTTGCATTCATCTCTTCATCCTACATTGTGGTGGGAAGACACTATAGATGGGCAGCCATATTTGTCACGGTTGTTGGAGCCGTTGTAATGATTGGAGTTCTCGGTACAATGACCTTCTATGTGCTCAAGTACAGGAGAATCAGGAAAGTGAGGAAGAAAGAAAAGGAGAAGTCTTCAAGGAATGGGATCCGCTCTTTTCATGAAACGGATCTCTCGGAAACAGAATTAAATCCCATATATGCAATTTGATGAAAATAATACTCTTGATCTTTTGAGATCAAGTTTACATGTGTATAGTCTGATTTTTGAATTATGAATACTCATATGGATTATAGAGTCTTGTGTTTCATTTTTTTCCTTTCTAATTCTTCCGATTATCCGATATCTTATCAAATGCAAAATAATAAATAAAAAGAAAGGAATGTCCCAATCCTATACCATGTGATCCCAATGCCCACCTTGAGTCTTGGAGGGCCATATTGCTAATGATGAAGATGGGATTGGCTCAAAGTTGAATCATCTCGCATTCCCTTGGAATGTTTCACTCTATTTATTTCCTTCAGCACCATGCTTTACACTGTGGCACTCACGAATGTGTCTTCATCTTCTCCATATTCTTCAGCTAAATGTTTCAGCCGGCTAAGAAGATTGAAAAGGTATACGATCCTTTTTTGTTGCTCTTCTATTTATAAAATGCTGGTTTTGAAGCAGAATATGCTTTTCGTAATAGGCTAGTTCATCTTTAATATATGTGACTGTGGTTGGTCAACCATTTGCTCTTATTAGAAAAAAGCATGTAGGGTTGTATCACTTTTGTGGTTGTGATAATGATGATCAGGCTGAGATTGTCAAGGCACCGAAGAAAAAGAAAAGAGAACATTTATGGGCAAGATTGGTCACATAGTCATTTTTTCGGAGTCGAAATCTTAGTCAACTTGTTAACCACATATAGCTGAGCAAGTGTTAACCATATTTTTTTCTGGCCTACAAGTCATTGCTTTGATCTCCAAGAAATTGGTGATGTGGGTTTACCAGAATATGATGAAAGATTGATCAGTTAGGGATTTCCTTCGGGATTGATCAGTTATTGACAAAAGCGAAATCCTTCAGGATTTCCTTTTAAAAAGCAATGCCATCAACACTCCTCTACCATTGTTGCTGTCCTTATCGCTAGTATCCCCTTTGCTGCTATTTTAATGGTCCCTGGTGTGTATGCCAACCCAGGAGATATGGCTCCAGGACTCTCAGTTGGAGAGGTCTATATAGCTCCAAATATTGAGTTCTCCATCTTCTTCATCTTTGATTCAATCGCGCTCTTTATATCGCAGGCTGTCGTCGTCGTCCAAACCTCGGTTGTTGTCATAGAAAAGAAGGCAAAGAAACGAATGGCAGCTGTTATCAACAAACTAATGTGGTCGGCTTGTGTTTCGTTGTCGTGGGTGATCAGGTGTGGCTTGCTGTTGCTGTGATTGGGATAGGGACGGCAATTTTGGCAACAACTTCGGGGCTAATGTGTTATTGGGTGGTCAAACATCTGATAGAAGCAAAGAAATTTAAGAGTACTAGGAAGCCGTTGTCGTCGAGATCTCGCTCATTGTCTATGGTATCTGATCCAGAAATATTAGAGCTGGAGTACAAGAAACTGTATGCGGTCTAAATATACTTTTTGCCCGATATCTTTTTTCCTCATCTGCACTGGGTTCTTTAGCTTTAGCAATGCGGCGCAAATAACTGATTCACAATTATTCCAACCTTTTTTCCCCCTCATCCAGCAAGTAGGATCCGATGTTAGAATCCGTGAGAGCTGTTTGAGGTGTATGTAACAATCTTGTAGCTCCTCAATGATCCATCATATCCGAGTTCATGTCCATGGTTTCTGAGTTTATATGCGAAAAGTTCATTCGACTCGATTTCCATGTTTAACATTTTTATGGTATTTTTAGTTACTATGACATATCATCCCTTGCTTCTGTTTAATGGTCCCTTGCTTCTGTTTGATTTAGCAACAGCAGTCCTGGGGTTTTGGTTGGATCAGCCTGTGAGATCTGCATATGCTGAAGTTCAAGATGGGAAATTCACTTCGAGCTACGCTGTTAATGCATCTCAAGATCGATTGCGCCATGCTGCTAGGAGAGTTTGGTATGTGACACGATGTGCTATTCAAAGTGATTGATGAGTTTTGGTGATTCGGTGATAGTCGTGAATTGGTAATTCCAAGCCCACTCAAGTGACTCCGAAACCATGTTCTGCTGCTATGGTGAAGTATTACGCCAAACCTTCAATGTATCATTTTGCTTTGATGATCATCTTTCTGTTGCTAATATCCTTTGCTGCATTGTCTGTTTGCTTCAGATGCAGTTCATCAACTTCACCTCGGTCTTTCCTCCCAGGGGTCAGCTGGAAAGCTTTCTATTGCCTTCTTTGTTATATGAAAACAGGATTCTGTGCTTAGACTACTAGCCGGTTGTATGAATTAAGCCCAGTATTCGACTAATCGGCATTTCTTTATGATGCTGGATATGGTGTCTTCCTGACTATATTCCAGTTATAATTTATGAAGGTATGCCATTTAACAATCGGGTTTCGACTTATGAACGGCAGACTCAGTTAACCGGAACTCGGCCTTAATCACGTAAATGTTGGTCTCTTCTAGGGGGCTGGTTTCTTTTTTGGTGAGACAGGAAATATTTGTAGGCAGGTATTGTGAGCACAGGTATAGTTTTCAACCATAACTGTCCACCCAGCTGACATTGCCCACATGATATACTGCTGACAGACTCGGGCTGTGACTCCATATTCATTCTTGTTCATTTGGCTCCGCTGCATTGGCCCTTTCATTGCTTTAAATAGGCAAATCTTTGGCATTTTCATTGAAGGTTCGTATGTCTGCGTGCTTAAGACTAACTGAATGGAATCTGCTTATCATTGATAATATAGATGATAGTATCGGCTTTCTTGAAGATTATCTTGTGTTCTTGGGCAACTCGATTGAATAAAGCATGATGCATCACCTCATTTTTCAGTATTCGACATCATGATGAACCCAAAAAGACCTTTACACTTCAAGTTTGATCTGTCGCTGACAACTTTGCTCGCATTTGTGATGATAGGAAAAATGAATTCGCTTGAAAGTTTCGCCAGTGGTAGGCATGAGGGGCACTGCAGGAGACACAGGGCCTATTTGTGAGTGCCTACACCAGCTCATGAGCAAGGTAACTTCCGTCCAATTTTAAATTGTTGCCTGTGCTTAAAAGAAACTTCGACATTTTATGGAATAATATTGACATTGGATAAGTTGAGTTGAGTTTTGATAACGTTATATATGAGGTGACAATAGTTGATCCGTGATTCTATGGATTTTATGCGAAATCTCTTATGGGGTAGTGTGCATCAGTATTGATTTTTTCCCCAACAGGAGTTTACCTGCCTTTTTTTTTAAAGGTCATTAACGTTTTCAATCACAGGGCTAAAGTTTTCAGGGGATTATATTTCGTACCTGTATTTTTCTAAGTTTTGCTGTTACCACTTTGCTATAAGTTCAGGAATGGAAGAAAAAGGGTAAGAAGATGAAGAAAGGGCATGGTCCTGACTCCCATGAATTTAGTAC
Organism: Drosera capensis; assembly: GCA_001925005.1. Classification (NCBI taxonomy): domain Eukaryota; kingdom Viridiplantae; phylum Streptophyta; class Magnoliopsida; order Caryophyllales; family Droseraceae; genus Drosera; species Drosera capensis. Next base: position 25,578 of record LIEC01011111.1, read on the forward strand.
TACTACAATACACCACCACACATGCTCATGGAACTACAGCCCATTTTACAAGTAAAGTGGAAGATGAGAAAGGTCCCCTGAGGCCAAGTTACATGGAATCTTAATTTAGGAGAAAGCTGACAACAAGAAAGCCATTGATTTGAGTTTTGATATGGGCCTCAACTTTTGTTTTGATTTTCCCCTCTGAGTCACCCAAAACAATGAACAATTTGGAAATATTTAGAGATAGGCTTTCCACCTGATGTTATCAGACTTGTGAAAATAGGTCAGGATCTAGTGTTTCTTTGCCAAGGTCTTCTTGTTCATATATCCATGAGAGTATGAGAGTACTCCCCACCCCACTTCTTTAATTTTCACTATACGGGATGATTGACATTAGTAAACTGTCTTTCTATCTTATGCAAATTGTATACATCTCAGTTTTTCTTGATCATGATTACTTAGGATGTCGGGCGGTAAAGGTTGTGCAATTCTTGATAAGAACACGATTTTCAGGTCTGAAGCACGACAAACGTTTAGATAAATCTTATGTTACGAATAGATCGTTGATTTCTCTCACCGTAGTCCTGTGTTTTCGATAGAGGTTTTGAAGTTTAGAAGAGACAGGAGGTTTATCTTGTATGAACTTTAGCTTTATATTGCCACAAGCGTTCAACGATACCTTGATGATGGCTCCTATCGTGACAAAAAAAAATCCCCTATTGAAGTCTCTTTCTTGCAGCAAGAAAAAAAGAATGATGGCAGTGGGGAATATGACAGGCACGTGATGTTTGTATAGGTCAAACTGGTAACCATGGCACAAGAAGACCACCATCAAGGTGAGTGCAATTAAAGGAGGGAGCCCCCCACTGAGTCCCTCACTTTAAAATTTCCAACCCTGTGAATTTTTTTTTTTGGTGGATTATCAATATGAAGAAAGGGACTCTATATCGTAGCCTGACTGCTAAAAGATACTCTGGTGAATCTTTTTTCAGAAACATACAGTTGGACTGGAATCGGATCATCATTCAACCATTGATGCCTCACACCACACCCACATAATCATAGTTTGAATATCAGCACATTTGCAATAGTGAATTGAGAAACATATGGCTTCTGGTTTTTTTTTTAAGCAAAGAGATCATTCTGCTGTGACTAAAGCATTACGTGCCGCGACAGACGCGTTATGTGCCTAACGATCTTTCTTAAGCGTAATGTAGTAACATTATGGCTTTCGGGCGCTTTATGTTAGGACAACCTTTGCTTAAGTGAGATTTATATCCTGCTAAGCTCTGATTTGCAATTGCCCTCACAAGCAGCAACTTTTGCTGCAGCAGTGTATAAACAAGACTCATTTCCTGTTTCAGGTTTAATTGAACATTTTTGCTGTGACTTCTTGCAATGTGCTATTGCACCTTCAATTGCACTCTCAAGCTCTGAATTGACACTGCTGCTCTTCTTGAGAAAGTTGATCTCATAGAACCCAATTGATTTGACTGAACAGATCGATGAATTTGATGATGACAAACTTGATGATGAGCTTGCAGATAAAGATTGTGATGATGATGATGATGATATGCACTTTGCCCCACAATGTCTCTTGATTGCGCCAGAGAATGACCTTCTAGTGCCAAGAAAGGTATCCTCATCCATCACCTGCTTCTCAAAATGCCCAAATGGGATCTTTCTCCCTAGCTTGATATACCTGTTGAGGTACTCCTTGGCCTTTGAATGCACATTTCCTTGATCTTCGGTCTCCGCCACCTTGGCATTGGTGGATGATTCATCAGAACAAGCTGCTGCTTTCATAAACAATGACTTCAAGTATGTTTTTGAAGCCTTGAGCTTCTGGCTCAAGGACGATGAATCTCTCATTAGCCTAATCTTCCTTGAGCAAGTACTCTTCGGGTGTTGTCGACGACCGATGAGTCCGCTCGCCTCGGTCGTCGACCACCGGAAGAAGTACTCATCCGGGTTCAGCTCACAACTTGCCCTGCATGAATCAGCTGGTGAAATGTTGCATGACTCCAATGGGGTGTTTGAGTTAGTAGGCGGAGCAGTGAAGCTGTTGCTGATAAATGAGACACTTATATTCCTCCCACATTGTTCTTCTTCATCTTCTTCTCCATCTTTGTCGCCCGGATTCGTGTCATCGAAGCCGGGCTTCTCTAGGAGAAGATCTCGGACCATCCGCAGCCGCGGTCGGAGCTGAAGAGGCAAGAGCTTTCCCTTGTAGAAGAGCTCGTCTGCTGGACATGGTGATGCTGATGCTGATGGTGATTCTTTTTGAATTGTGGTCATATGAAACTCAAACTCTTTGGTGTTCTTTGATGAAGAAGTGTTGTTGGTGAGTTCCATTTCTATGAAATCTTCATCTTCTCGACTAGATGAAGATTTGCTTGTCTCCATCACACACACTTGTGATAGTTATCTGTGTATGTTTGTGCAGTGAAAATGCTGGAAAGTGATGGGCTATCGCAAATGGAGGAGAATAATGGCGAAGGAACAGATAAAGTTGAGGGGCTTTTAAAAGGTGGAGAGTGTAGAAAACAACAGTGCACAAAAAAAGGAGAGAATGGGTTAGTGTTTGTTTTCTGAATGAAATTTTTCGAGGTTTACTGTGTTGTTGCCAATGCTACAGTGGGTATTGCCTTTTCTGCAATTTTAGTTTGTCCGAGTCTATTGGCGCCTGTTCTGCTTTCTAGTTTCTGGCTTTCCAGCATTGGAGACTGCCACCATATGCAATTAAGTTGAAAACACAGGGGATTGGAGAGTGTATTTTATCATCCAATTCAAAACTTACTGAAGCGGGTTTAAAAACCCAAGTGCACTTTTGGTGGTGCTTGTATTCAAAACTAGGATTTCTAAGATGTTTATAAACCTATTTGCTCGAGTCAAGAAAAGTTTGATTCAACGATTAACAATTATTTCCTTGATTATGTATTTTGGAGTTCAATATTTTAATATCAAGAACTATTCTTTGATAGACCATGAATATTTCATTTTACTCAAATGATGGAATTATATGGATTGTTGTTTTTCATATATCTATGGATCAATGTCAAGTAGAAATTATTCAATGATAAATCCCAACCTTATAATCGTGAGATCAGATATTCGACGGTCAAGAATCATTCTTTTTTTTTGTTCATTTCCTTTTTTTTATGGACCAATGAGGAGAAAACGGAAAAAAGAGGTGAAAGTTTTCAAATGAAATCAAACTCAGCGACCCTATTGTTTCTTTGGGAAATGAACAAATTCAAGAAGCATTGGAATTGAATGCCTCATTATATATAGCTGCAGTCCCATTATTGTACACTGATGGCCCATTGCTGCGTTTTAACTTCCTTTGACCATTGGTCAAATGTGATCACCTGGTCAAACCATCAAGTTCTGTAGATTTCGTATCTTTTCAACAATTTGGTACTTTCAAGTAGCCTTTGTATTTGCATGTAGTATACACCATTTGTATCGTCCATCATTTGTATCACCAATTCGTCAATAGGATTGTATGTGCGAATGATATAGTACTAAGTACAACTCGAACCCAGTTCCAGTTCTTCCCTCCTCTAACAGGGTCTGAGGAGAACGATATGGTAATAAGTATCACGATGAATAATGATAGCGGAAAATCTAAGTAGTGAGGTAACAAGAACCACGTTTGATAAGCTGTCATCAACGGAAGTACTACGTCATGATTAATCAGAATAACGGCATAGTTATTCTGCCTCCTGTGTTGCATCGCAGTTGATGTAGTTATCGGTCTTCTATTAACATCCTAACGACAAGCTTCAACTTGTGTTTGGTTTAGTCTACAATTTTTATCAAGAGTTCCTCGTGCCATACTATATCTGAGGTTGGACAAAGCACGTTTCTGAATCTAATATGAGCAAAAATTTCCAGTTGCACCAACCAAAATAGTGGTCAGTAGCAAGGATCTGAAAGATTTCGAGAGTTACATCGTTTGATGGTGTCGATCCCTTTACATTTCGACAAATCTCTATATAACACAAAAATAGATATATAGTGAGATTTCTGTTTTGTACAAGATGCTATCTATACAGTCCCATCTCGCTATTGTTGTTGTAGCAGAACGGACTGCTCCTTGATGATGAATCTGTGAATGTATCTGTAAGCCAGCTTCCTGTACGGTCGATTGCCCCATGAGAATGAAACTATAATCAAACCAGTATAAGCCAGCGGAAAGAACAGAAAAAAGGGTTAGTTTCACAGCTCCCAGTCATTGATCTCCTGGGCTGCATGGTCTCGGATAATCTTCACATATTCTGATTCCAATGCTGCAAGTTCTTCGTCCGAGTCCAAGAATCCTTGGCCATCAACTACTGGAACTGGAGAATACTCTTCTTTTGATGGCTTAAACTTTGTTGGTGTTCCTTTGGGTGATTTAAGGAAAGCCCCTCCCCATGCAGCTTTGGTCGGTGTCTCAACTCTTAGAGTCGGTCTATCCATCGAGTCGAATTCATCTTTGATTTCTTGCAGCGAATCGAGCAATACGTCAACTCTTTGATCGTCTTTCCTGGTCATAGGTGCCCACGTTTCATAATCAAAATGTTAGGAAGATTGTCACATCAGGAAGCAAAGATGAATTGAACAAAAAGGGAAAATAAGGTCTGGAGTCATTATGCAAGAAATAAGACCTGTAAGAATCTTCATTCTGTGAATATAATTGGTTGATGCTCTCTACCACACTGAATGTAGTAATAAGCTGCAAAAAAAAAAAAATCGATTTAGTTCTAATAAAAGATGAACTATGGAAAAGGAGAACATGAACTCGGTAAAAACTGAAGCAGTAACCTTTTCGAGACAACTTCAAACCAAGCAAATTAAATAAATCAGGTACCTTTGCTTCCAAATCTAGGTACTCCTCTTCAAGATTTTTCCTTTTCCTTGCTGGCGTAAGGCTTCTGTCTGGATTTGCAACAAGTTCGATAACCTTATCTGGCCTAATACACAGCATTAGAAACCAAAAATAAGTTTAGCATCTTGGTTTTATAGAATCTATACAATAAGCAAACAGACTGATTTGGAAAATGAGCATACTCTTCGCTTGATTTCAGCTTCTCGACAAGTTCCTTGAAACGGGTCATGAACTTCCCCAACTCACTCTGTTAGTACAATTGAAGTTCCACAAAGTAAGCACCAGAATCCAGATAATGGCATTACAGGTAAAGGCATGCACATCATGGTTTACATATTTATAACGTATAAGAACAAAAAGCAAAAAATGTACCT
>LIEC01011111.1:30829-72067 GCA_001925005.1 Drosera capensis
AGCCAGATGCTTGTGCACTATTTGTAGCATTGTAAAAAGTTCTGCTGATACTGGCTTAGTTACTGTATCACTGACTACTGAATAGTGTAATTGTTACCGGCTAAGCTGCCCCCTAAAATCTTGAAGGCAATAATCCTGTAATGTAATGTATGTTACCCTATGTTGCAGATATGAACAATGTGATTATTGCCGAGACTCAAATATCAGCAGGAAATTGATGGTTATTTGCAATGTGGCCTGATATACTATTTTCGTATCAGCTGTGCAAGGCCGGAATCACCAGCTCTTGGTCGTACCATGTTACTGCATTATGCTGAACTTGCATAGACAATTCCATGATATCAAAACATGACAGCTATATGCTACATGGACGGTCAATCATGATAAATTCTAGCTTCGTGAATTCTTGTCCTGGTTTTGTAATTTCATCGAGTCTCTGAAACAGAAGTACTTGCCCCTTTTTCCTAGATCACCTTATCTAAATCACTTTTATCGTTCAAACTTATAAATACAAACCATGATCTTGTCGTCAACGTCATGGCCAGCTTTGAGACTATAGTGACATTAGGAGTCGTTCATAATTTCATATTCCAAATATTATTGATATCACACGCACTCTAGTCACATTAGGAGTCGTTCATAACTCACGTTCCAAATATTATCCAACACAAATAGAACTTGTCAATTACACGCAAATTCTATCCATTTCGATAAATTTTCCCAATTACATGACACCTACTAAAATTTGCACCACCGTCATGATTTATACTCTAACTATTTGAAAAAAATTACTGAATTTATTCCATAATATAGAGAATGGTTCATATGACACATTAATTTATATATATGTTTAATTTTATAAAAATTGATTAAATTTTTTTTTAATATAAGTGGGGTTTACTGAATTAGTTGTGGGAATATATAATAGGGTGTAGTGTAACAGATTGTGATTGGTTGGGTATTTTCTATATAAATATATTTTCGGACAATTCAAATAGATAAACATTGTTTATATTATGAGACAAAATAATACTAAACACTCTTGTCATAAGAAAACGGTTAAATACTACTTTCTCTGTCCGAAATTAATCGCAACATTGCATCATCAGTACACTATTCAATACATATTTTGAAAAGTTTTGTTATTCGTTCGAATGACGAAAAAAATTATATTTTTATCTCTGAAATACATAATTTATACTATCATTAAAATTTTATAATAATTTTATATAAAATGATATTTGATTATCTCACAAATAATTCATAACATGAATAATTTTATAACTTTAAAAACACAATATTATAATTAAGTCAGGATGGAAAAAAAAAACTCTTCACATTTCTTACCCTAAAATAGAAGAATAATCTTGATTTTCACCACTTCTTAAAATCTGTCAAGAAAGAAAAAACCTCAAAAGAATTTGGGAACCAATTTCAAGTCCTAATTTTATTTCTAGACAAAACACAAAAATTCCCTATCCTCAACCTCGTCGACCATCTCCTCCCATTCCCATGCAATCCACCGGCGGCCCACTCACCACCCTCCTCCTCCTCCTCTCAAATCCCCCAAAATGCCTCAGCATCTCCAAATCTCCCCCAAAAATGACCGACGACGTCGACGGCGGTGATAATGTCGAACTCCGGGAAGCTGTTGGCGGCGTCGGGGAAATAGCTGTTGGCTTCGAATTCGGCGAATTCGTTGTTATCGGCTTCGAATTCGGCGAAGCAGTTGGCGGCGTCGGGTTCAGGGAAGTCGTTGTTGTCGGCGTCGGGATCTGCGAAGACGAAGATGTACGTGAAGCAGGTAACGGGGAGGCATAATGATACGGAGATGAATTTGGCGGCGGGGAGAGGGGATTTGGATGCGGTGAGGGAGATATTGAGGGAGATCGAGGAGCAGATGACTGGGAGCGCGGCGGAGTTCCACTCCGAGGTGGCGGAGATCAGGACGGCGATTGTGAATGAGGTGAATGAGTTGGGGGAGACGCCGTTGTTTAGGGCGGCAGAGAAGGGGTGTATTGAGGTTGTGAAGGAGTTGTTGCCGTTTGTGACGAGGGATGGGATCGAGAGGAGGAATCGGTCTGGAAACGTTAGCTGCAGTCACCTTTGTAATCGGAATTGGCATTTTGAGATGATTAGTGATTGCAGGAAAATGATTGTCGTTATGATTCCACATTCAGATTCCGTGGTCTACAAAATGATGTTGATACAATGGAACAGATGATGATTTAATTATTGCAGGAAAATGATCGTCGTTGTGATGTCCTGTTCAGGTTCTATTGCCTCCTGATCATATTGATACAGTGCAATGCAATTGGTGATATGTAATTACAAAATGATGCTGAGGCTTACAAAATGATGCTAACTTGCTATAGATTTACATTCAGATTCTGAGGCTTACAAAATGATGCTGATACAATGCAACGGATGATCAAGTAACTTTTAAAAAAAATGACATGTTATAGTCTTACGTTTAAATTTTGGCTGCGGCCTATCAAATGATGTTGATGCAATGTAACAGGTAGTCTAATGGAAGCTAGGAGTTGAGGTTAATAATTATGCACATATGTGTAGATGTTGTGCAGGTGCTATTGGACCATCACCCTGAGATGAGCAAGACTGTTGCTCAATCGAACGCGACACCTCTGATTTCTGCAGAGACAAGAGGGCATGTTGGTGTTGTGAAGGAACTTATATCAAAGGACTCGAGCTTGCTGGAGATAGCCAAGGCCAATGGGAAGAATGCATTGCATATGACTGCTAGGCAGGGGCATGTGGCCATTATGAAAGCGTTGCTTGAAAAGGATCCTCAGCTGGCGAGACGGACGGACAAGAAGGGACAGACTACTGCTTTACATATGGCTGTTAAAGGGCAGTGCTCCAAGGTGGTGAGGTTGCTTCTGCAAGTGGACCCTGCCATTGTTATGCTTCTTGACCGGTTTGGTAACACGGCATTGCATGTCGCCTCAAGGAAAAGGCGAGCCTAGGTAATTGGCATCCCCCAGTAGAAGCAAAGATGAATTAGACATTACTTCGTGTTGTACTTGATGTGTTACCATATTCAAATGCCATATGAATCTATATCCACTTTGAGCATGCCATAATTCTCTGAAAGAGACACTTTACAGTTCAGACGCTAAGATCTAGAGGATGATAATATTGAGTTTGATGTTGGTGCTTGTGATGCTGATGACATAAACATGTTTCCTTGGTGTGTATAGGCATAATACTCATTTGATTGCTTCCTTGCAGATAGTTGCCGAATTACTAGGTCTACCTGATATCAATGTCAATGCTGTAAGTAGAGACCACAAGACTGCCCTTGATATCGTTTTTGGCTTACCGCTGTCAGTGGAAACTGCAGACATCAAGGATTGCTCAATACGTTATGGTGGTATGAGAGCGAATGAGTTGAACCAGCCGCGGGATGAACTAAGAAAACCGGTCTCTGAAATTCAGAGAAATGTTCACAACCAGCTTGAGCAAGCCCGCAAAACCAAAAAGAACATGAATGGAATTGCGAAGGAGCTCAAGAAGCTTCACAGGGAAGGAATCAACAATGCCACCAATTCAGTTACCGTGGTGGCAGTCCTCTTCGCAACCGTTGCCTTTGCTGCCATCTTCACTGTCCCTGGCGGTGATGATGACACTGGCATGGCTGTGATGGCAGGGGACCATGTCTTTTAGGATCTTCTTCATCTTCAACGCCATTGCACTTTTTACGTCTTTGGCTGTGGTCGTGGTTCAGATCACTGTGGTGTGGGGGGAAACTAAATCCGAACGTCGGGTAGTCGAGGTGATTAACAAGTTGATGTGGCTTGCTGCTGTCTGCACCACGGTTGCATTCATCTCTTCGTCCTACATTGTAGTGGGAAGACACTATAGATGGGCAGCCATTTTTGTCACCGTTGTAATGATTGGAGTTCTTGGTACCGTGACCTTCTATGTGCTCAAGTACAGGAGAATCAGGAAAGTGAGGAAGAAAGAAAAGGAGAAGTCTTCAAGGAATAGGATCCGCTCTTTTCATGAAACGGATCTCACGGAAACAGAATTAAATCCCATATATGCAATTTGATGAAAATACTCTTGATCTTTTGAGATCAAGTTTACATGTGCATAGTCTAATTTTTGAATTATGAATACCCATATGGATTATAGAGTCTTATGTTCATTTTTTCCTGTCTAATTCTTCTGATTATCTGATATTGCATAATCAGGAGAGCAGAACCATATATCGTGGCTTCAGCGGACAACGGTGGATGAGCATAACTTGTTCTTGCAGTCATTCCTTTCTCTCGGTCTATGATGATGAATATCAATTGAGCTGATCTTTTTTTATCGTGATATTAAGCCAGCCATATGATGACCAGAAGTCTGCTGCTGATCTCCATTAGAGCCAGGAAAGCAAAGCTAAAGCAGGCTAGTTTATCCGCACTCAAGCTCCATCCCTTGCTAAACAGTAAGATTGATATTTTGAGACAATTTCTCTAAGCACCTAAAGTTTTATCAAGTACAATTTCTCAAGATGATTTTTGGGTAATTTTTTTGTTTTGTTAGGGAAAATGAACATTAGGGTGATCTTTTCTGTTCAATCGTACCTTATCTCTTATCTTTTGATGTAAGTATCATATCAGTTGCCCATCATATCAAAACTTAGCTCCAAAAAAATGAGGTGGAAAGTTATTTTGGAGAGTTCGGTTCAAAATCTTGTGTTTCACACAATGAAAGCAAAACCGAGAGACTCAATTTCAGTGGAATGAAGAGGAAATTAAAATAAAAAAAATAAGAAAAAGGAAATGGATGCGAAATAGAAAAAAGTAGAGAAGGAGAGGAATTGACTCCCAAATAGACACTCCTATAATGGAGTTTCATATGGAGGGCTTGCAAATTTGAAAGAGAGAATAGAACACCATTGGAACCCATTCTCTACACCTTGAACTCCAAAATAGAGATTGCAGGAGGTTGAGGTGGAAAAAAAAACATCCAATTGTCGATGCTCTTATTTTATAGACATAAAACAGAATCTCTATTCATGATCTCTATTCAAATTTGTTCTCATATGATGTTAGAGAACGAATTCAACAGTCCAGGTTTAAGGTAATTGAAACAAGATTTTTTTTTTTTTTAATCTTACTTAGGATAACTTCAGTTCACTTTTAATACCTACACGTTAACCAAATAGGACCATAGTCCTCTTGACCACCTGAAAGAATTAATCAACTCTGCTATGTTAATAATTTAGATCGTACATGGGATCTATATCTGGTCGGCAAAATAATAAATTAAAAGAAAAGAATGTCCCAATCCTATACCATGTGATCCCAATGGCCCACCTTGAGTCTTTGGAGGACCATATTTCTGATGATGATGGGGGTTGACTCAAAGTTGAATGATCTCACTTTCCCTTGGAATGTTTCACTCTATTTATTTCCTTCAGCACCATGCTTTACTCTGTGACACTCACAAATGTGTCTTCATCTTCTCCATATTCTTCAGCTAAATCTTTCAGCAGGCTAAGAAGATTGAAAAGGTATACGATCCTTATTTGTTGCTCTTCTATTTATAAAATGCTGGTTTTGAAGCAGAATCTGCTTTTCCTAATAGGCTAGTTCATTGTTAATATGTGTTTGTGGTTGGCCATCACTTGCTAGTATAACAAAAAGCATGTCACTTTGTGTCACTTTTTGTGGTTGTGATAATGATGATTAGGCTGAGTTTGTCAAGGCACCGAAGAAACAGAAAAGAGAACATTTATGGGCAAGTGTGAAGAGTATATTTGTCTTTCTTTTTATCATAGGATTCTGAGAGGAAACAGTTTAGGTGTCTTTAGGTATGGAAGTCAGAGTATCTAGTTCCTAGGTCCATATCGTTTTGTCTATTGCACTTTTTTCGTAGAGTTGTCCAAGTTTTTGCCCTACAAGTCATTGCTTTGGTCTCCAAGAAATTGGTGATGTGGGTTTACCAGAATATGATGAAAGCTTGATCAGTTGGGGAATAATTTTTGTTGGATCATTTTTCTAAATTTGTTGTACATCTATGGAAGCAGCGGCGAGGCAGGATAGTATTCGGCAAGCAATCTTCACGCACACAAAGAACAAAAAACACCTTATGGGGACACGAGGTGATACTGTTTTACATTCGGCCGTGAAGGCAGGGGACTTGGAAGAGGTTTTGAGAATCCTGAATAGTGGTGAAGATGTAATGGATTTGGTGTCCAAGAAGAACTTGTCAGGGGAGACATCCCTTTATGTGGCTGCTGAGTGTGGTCATGTTGAGATGGTAAGGGAGCTTGTAAAGCATTATGATGATAGATCAGCCGGAATCATAGCCAAAAATGGTTTGAATGCCTTTCATGTTGCTGCCAGGCAAGGGAACCTGGGTAAGTGGTTTTTTTTTTTTTTTTTGGAAGTATCAAAATTTATGGAAGGGTCGGTTTTATGTATTTTTTTAGGAAGATGGAAGTCTGTCTTATTAATGTAATAGTATTGGGAATTAAGCGATGTCTGCATCTCTTATTCAGAGTTCAGTATAGACTCGAGACTATGGGAATATGGCAAGCCAAGACCACGAGACATCCCACGAGACATATCTTGGATGTTCTCGTAACCATCTGAGCTTTTAGGATGAGTTTGTTTTTTTACACTTGGAACAACTATTGTCTTCTAGGTTTCGTTGACTGTTTCTTTTTTATCACTTCATGTTTTGCATTTCAGAGGTTCTTAAAGTCCTTTCTGAAGAGTTCCCTGGGCTCCAAATGACCACTGATGTATCAAATACCACTGCGTTGCGCACTTCTGCGTCACGAGGCCATACGGCGGTCGTGAATTTTCTCTTGGAGAGTCGGTGCAATCTCGTCACTATTGCAAGGAACAATAAGAAAACTGCTCTGCATGCAGCAGCACGAAACGGCCACTTAGAGGTGGTCAGGGTTCTGATGAACAAAGAGCCTAGTATTGCAATGAGGGTTGATAAGAAGGGACAAACAGCTCTTCATATGGCTGTCAAGGGACAGAGTACTGAACTTGTTGATGTGCTGATTAGTCCCGACTCTTCTTTGATAAACTTGGTTGACTCAAAGGGGAACACTGCGTTACATATAGCGACCCGCAAGGGCAGAACTGAGGTATCTCTTTTTCTATTTATCTTACCCAAGTTGCACAGCTTCCCTCTCCTTACGTGCACCGATTACCAATCTTTGAATGTTGAGATCCATCTTTGGTGTGGTTTATGCCTTTGCTTGTAGAGCAGATTTCAGATAATGGCAATTTTGGCTGAAGCATAAGTTTCAAGTCGACTTAACTGCGACCAGTTGGTTTACTTGCATGTCATGGTTCAGGCTTCTCCCAAGTTTCACTGATAGTATTCATTCTTTTTATTTTTATTTTTCAGACTGTTCTAAAGCTACTGGGTTACAATGAAACCAATACAGAAGCTATCAACAAATCAGGAGAAACTGCTCTTGACATTGCAGAGAAATTAGGGTTCCATGACATTGCAGTGATTCTTCGGGAGCATGGAGTTCGTAATGCCAAATCAATTTCACAGGCACTCATTGTTGCTCAGGAACTCAAGCAAACAGTTTGCGACATAAAGGTTGAAGTTAATGACCAGATTGTGCAAACCCGACGAACACGCAAGGGCATGCGCGAAATAGCCAAAAGGCTCAGCAAAATGCAGCAGGAAGGGATCAACAATGCCATCAACTCCTCTACTGTTGTTGCTGTCCTTATTGCTAGTATCGCCTTTGGTGCTATTTTTATGGTCCCTGGTGTGTATGCCAACCCAAGAGATATGGCTCCAGGACTCTCGGTTGGAGAGGCTTTTATAGCTCCAACTATTGAGTTCTCCATCTTCTTCATCTTTGATTCAATCGCACTCTTTATATCGCTGGCTGTCGTCGTCGTTCAAACCTCGGTTGTTGTCATAGAAAAGAAGGCAAAGAAACGAATGGCAGCTGTTATCAACAAACTAATGTGGTCGGCTTGTGTCTTTATGTCGGTATCATTCCTTGCGCTCTCGTTCATTGTCGTGGGTGATCAGGTGTGGCTTGCTGTTGCTGTGACTGGGATAGGAACGGCAATTTTGGCAACAACTTTGGGGCTGATGTGTTATTGGGTGGTCAAACATCGTATAGAAGCAAAGAAATTTAAGAGTACTAGGAAGTCATTGTCGAGATCTTGCGCATTGTCTATGATATCTGATCCAGAAATATTAGAGCTGGAGTACAAGAAACTGTATGCGGTCTAAATATACTTTTCGCCCGATATCCTTTTTTCCTCATCTGCACTGGGTTCTTTAGGTTTAGCAGTGCGATGCAAATAACAGATGTACAAATATTTTGTCCCACCTTTTTTTCCTCTCATCCAACAAGTGGAATCCGATGTTAGAATCGGTTGGAGCTGTTTGAGGTGTATGTAACAATCTTGTAGCTCCTCAATGATCCATGATCCCTGAGTTCATGTCCATGGTTTATATGCAAAAACCGTTCATTCGACTCGATTTCGATGTTTCACATTTTTTTAGGCTATTTTTAGTTTACTATGGCATATCATCCCGTGCTTCTGTTTGATTTAGCAACAGCAGTCCTGGGGTTTCGGTTGGATCAGCTTGTGAGATCTACATATATGCTGGAGTTCAGGATGGGCAATTTACTCTGAGCTATGCTGCTGATGCATCTCAAAATCAATTGCGCCGTGCTGCTAGGAGAGTTTGGTGTGTGACAACAGTGACATGATCAGTGCTATTCAAAGCGATTGATGAGTTTTGGTGATTCAATGATAGTCGTGAATTGGTAATTACAAGCGCACTCAAGTGACTGGGCACTCCGAAACCATGTGTTGCTGCAATGGTGAAGAATTACCCCAAACCCTCAATGTTAGTCGAAGTCGTTCGTTCCCTTATCTGGTGATCAATATTATCATTTTGCTGTGATGACAATCTTTCTGTTGCTAATATCCTTTGCTGCATTTTCTGTTTACTTCAGATGCAGTTCATTCAAGAACACCTCTGTCTTTCCTTCCCAAGAGTCAGCTGGAAAACTTTCTATTGTCTTCTTTGTTATATGAAAACAGGATTCTGTGCTTAGACTACTAGCCGGTTCCCTGTTCAGCTGTATGAATTAAGGCCACTATTTGACTAATCGGCGCTCTAATGATGCTGGATATGGTGTCTGCCTGACTATGTTCCAGTCATATTTATGAAGGTATGCCATTTAACTATCGGGTTTGGACTTATGAACGGCAAACTCAGTTAACCCGAATTCGACGTTAATCACGTAAATGTTGGTCTCTTCTAGGGGGCTGGTTTACATAGTGGCACAAGCTTGTCGTTTCCCTCTTTGCAGTCCTGCTGGTTTCTTTTTTGGTGAGACAGGAAATATTTGTAGGCAGGTATTGTGAGCAGAGGTATAGTTTTCAACCACACTGTCAAACCCAGCTGACATTGCCCACATGATATACTGCTGACAGACTCGGGCTGTGACTCCATATTCATTCTTGTATATTGAGTGTCCTGCATTGGCCTTTGATCCCTTTAATAGGCAAATATCTTTGGCATTTTCATTGGAGATTCGTATGTCTTTGCGTTTAAGACTAATAGTATGGAAGCCCGACAAATGTTTGTTTTACGCACGCTTACTGTTGATAATATAGACGATATAGTATCCGCTTTCTTGAAGATTATCTTGTGTCCTTAGGCAGCTTGATTGCATAAGCACATGATGCATTATCTTAATGCTTCAGTATTCGACATCGTGATGAACATCACCCAAGAGGACCTTTACACTTCAGGTTTGATCTGTCGCTGACAACCTTGTTCGCATTTGTGATGATAGGAAAATGAATTCGCTTGAAAGTTTCGCCAGTGGTAGGCATGAGGGGCACTGCAGGTGACACAGGGCCTATTGGTGAGTGCCTACACCAGCTCACGAGCAAGGTAACTTCCGTCCAGTTGCATAATATTGTTGCATGTGCTTAAAAAAAATCCGATATATTTGCTGCATAATATTGGTACTGGATTTAACGTTTAACTATTTATGAGGTGACAATAACTGACCCCTCATTCATGGGATTTTATGCGAATCTCTTATGGGGTAGTGTGCATCAGTACTGATCTTTTCCCCGAAAGGAGTTTACCTGCCTTTATTTCAGGGGATTATATTTCGTACTTCTATTTTTCTAAGTTTTTCTGTTACCACTTTGCTATAAGTTCAGGAATGGAAGAAAAGGGTAAGAAGAAGAAGGGCTAATGGTCCTGACTCCCATGAATTTAGTTATACTACACTACACTACCACACATGCCCATGGAACTACAGTCCTTTTTACAAGTAAAGTGGAAGATGAGAAAGGTCCCCTGAGGCCAAGTTATATGGAATCTTAATTTAGGAGAAAGCTGCCAACAAGAAAGCCATTGTTTTGAGTTTTGATATGGGCCTCAACTTTGTTTTGATTTTCCCCTTTGAGGCACCCAAAACAATAAACAATTTGGAAATGTTTACATAGACTTTTCACTTGATGTTATCATACTTCTGAAAATAGCTCAGAATCTAGTGTTTCTTTCGCCAATGTCTGCTTGTTCATTTATCCATGAGGTATGAGAGTACTCCCCCACCCCACTCCTTTAATTTTCATTATGCGAATGCTTGACATTAAGATTTTTTTTCCCCTCAGTAACATGAATATGACTATATATCTCGATTTTTTTTATCATATCAATGACAACATTGTCTGAGAGGATGGGTGGTGGTTGTTGTGTAATTCTTGATAAGAACACGAGTTCCAGATCTCAAACGTGAAAAACGTGTGGTGAGATCTTATGTTACGAATAGACGTCGATTTCTCTCACCGTAGTCCTGTGTTTCCGATGGAGGTTTTGAAGTTTAGAAGAGACTGGAGTTCATCTGATATGAACTTTAGCTTTATATTGCCACAAGAGTTCACCTCTTACCACGATGATGGCTACTACAGCGTGACAAAAAAAAATCCCCTATTGAAAAGTGTACCATCTCTTTCTTGCAGCTAAAAAAATGATGGCAGTGGGGAATATGACAGGCACGTGATGTCTCTATAGGTCAAACTGGTAACCATGGCACAAGAAGACCACCATCAAGGTGAGTGCAAGGAAGAGCAGGGAGTCCCCCACTCAGTCCTTCACTTTAGATTTCCCCAACACTTTGAGTTTTTTTATTTATTTTTGGGGTGATTATTGATACTGAAGAAAGGGACTTTATATTGTAGCCTGACTGCTGAAAGATACTCTGCTGAGTCTGTTTTCAGAAACTTACAGCTGGACTGGAATTGGATCATCATTCAACCATTGAAGCGTCACACCACCCACCAAGTAAATAATCATAGTTTGAATATCAGCAAATCTGCAACAGTGAATTGACAAACATATGGCTTCTGGTTTTTTGAAGCAAAGAGATCATTCTGCTGTGACTAAAGCTACGTGCCGCGACAGATGCTTTATGTGCCTAACGCTCTTGCTTAAGCACAATGTTGTAGCATTATGGCTTTCGGGGGCGCTACTAACTTTTGACAACCTTGTTTCTTGGAGATTTATATCCTGCTTAGCTCTGATTTACAATTGTCCTCACAAGCAGCAACTTTAGCAGCAGCGGTGTACGAGCAAGACTCATTTCCTGTTTCAGGTTTAATTGAACAGTTCTGCTGTGACTTCTTGCAATGTGCTATTGCACCTTCAATAGCACTCTCGATCTCTGAGTTGACACTGCTGCTCTTCTTGAGAAAGTTGATCTCATAGAACCCACTTGATTTGACTGACAAAGTTGATGAATTTGGTGATGATAAACTTGATGATGAACTTGCAGATGAAGATTGTGATGATGATGATGATGTTGATGATGATATGCACTTTGTCCCACAGTGTCTCTTGATTGCACCAGAGAATGACCGTCTAGGGCCAAGAAAGGTATCCTCATCTATCACCTGCCTCTCAAAATGCCCAAATGGGATCTTTCTCCCTAGCTTGATATACCTGTTAAGGTACTCCTTGGCCTTTGAATGCACATTTCCTCCCTCTCCGGTCTCCGCTACCTTGGCATTGGTGGATGACTCATCTGAACAAGCTGCTGCTTTCATAAACAATGACTTCAAGTATGATTTTGAAGCCTTGAGTTTCTGGCTCAAGGATGATGAATCTCTCATTAGCCTAATCTTCCTTGACCATGTACTCTTCGGGTGTTGTCTACGACCGATGAGTCCGCTCGCCTCGGTCGTCGACCACCGGAAGAAATACTCATCCGGGTTCAGCTCACAACTTGCCCTGCAAGAATCGGCTGGTGAAATGTTGCATGACTCCAATGGGGTATTTGAGTTAGTAGGTGGAGCAGTGAAGCTGTTGCTGATAAATGAGACTCTTATATTCTTCCCACATTGTTCTTCTTCATCTTCTTCTCCATCTTTTTCGCTCGGCTTCGTGTCATCGAAGCCGGGCTTCTCTAGGAGAAGATCTCTAACCATCCGCAGCCGCGGCGGGAGCTGAAGAGGTAAGAGCTTTCCCTTGTAAAAGAGCTCATCAGCTGGGCAAGGTGATGATGATGCTGATTCTTTTTGAATTGTGCTCATATGAAACTCAAACTCTTTGCTGTTCTTTGATGAAGAAGTGCTGTTGGTGAGTTCCATTTCTATGAAATCTTCATCTTCTTGATTAGATGAAGATTTGCTTGTCTCCATCACACGCGCTTGTGAGTTGTGATTGTTATTTGTGTATATGTTTGTGCAGTGAAATGGAGAAGAACAATGGTGAAGAAACAGAGAAAGTTGTGGGGCTTTTAAAAGGTGGTGACTGGTGAGTGTAGAAAACAACAGTGCATAAAAAAAGAGAGAATGGGTTATTGTTTGTTTTTTTGAATGAACTTTTCGAGGCTGCTGTTGTAGCCAATGCTACAGTGGGTATTGCCTTTTCTGCAATTTTAGTTTGTCCGAGTCTATTGGTGCCTGTTCTGCTTTCCAGTTTCTGGGTTTGTAGCGTTGGAGACTGCCACCATATGCAATTAAGTTGAAAATACTGGGTATTGGAGAGTATTTTGACGATGATATCATCCCATTCAAAACTTACTGAACGGGTTTAAAATCCCAAGTGCACTTTTAGTGGTGATTGTATTCAAAACTAGGATTTCTAAGATGTTTATAAACCTATTTGTTTGAGTCTAGAAAAATTGATTCAATGATTAATAATTATTTTCTTGATTATGTATTCAAGAGTTCAATATCTTACTAACAAGAACCAGTGTTTGATAGATCCATGTATATTTCGTTTTACTCAACCCATAAGATTAATATGGATTGTTGTTTTTCAAATATATGAACCAATATGAAATAAAGATACTCAATGATAATTTATACTCTTATAAGAATCAATTACAAAAAAAAAAGAGGTGAAAGTTTTCACATGAAATCAATCTCACTGACCCTATTGCTTCTTTGGGAAATGAAACAATTAAAGAAGCATTGGAATTGAATGCCTCAGTATATATAGCTGCAGTCCCATTATTGTACACTGATAGCCCATTCTTCCGTTTTAACTTCCTTTGACCATTGGTCAAATGCTATCACGTGGTCAAACCATCAAGTTCTGTAGATTTTGTATCTTTTCAACAATTTGGCCTTTCAAGTAGCCTTTGTACTTGCACGTAGAGTATATAGCATTTGTATCATCTATAGGGCGAACACATGGCATTTGTATCACCAATTCGTCAATAGCATTGAATGTGATGAATATAGTACTAAGTATAACAACTCGAATCCAGTCCTTCCCTCCTCAAACAGGGTCTGAGGAGGGCAATATGGTAATAAGTATCGCGATGAACAATGATAGCGGATAATCTAAGTACTTCGGTAACAAGAACCACACCACGTTTGATAAGTTGTCATCGACGAAAGTACTCCGTCAAGATTATTCAGAATAACGGCATAGTTATTCTGTCACCTGTGTTGCATCGCAGTTAACATCCAAACGACAACCATCAACTTGTGTTTGGTTTCGTCTACAATTTCTACCAGAGTTCCCCGTGCCATACTATACCTGAGGTTGGACAAAGCACGTTTCTGAATCTAATATGAGCAAAAATTTCCAGTTGCACTGACCAAAATAGTGGTCGGTAGCAAGGATCTGAAAGATTTCGAGAGTTACTTACATCGTTTGATGGTGTCGATCCCTTTACATTTCGACAAATCTCTATATAACACAAAATAGATATATAGTGAGATTTCTGTTTTGTACAAGATGCTATCTATACAGTCCCATCTTGCTATTGTTGTTGTAGCGGAACGGACTGCTCCTTGATGATAAATCTGTGAATGTATCTGTAAGCCAGCTTCCTGCACGGTCGATTGTCCTGTGAGAATGAAACTATAATCAAAGCAGTGTAAGCCAGCGGAAAGAACAGAAAAAATGGTTAGTTTCACAGCTCCCAGTCATTTATCTCCTGTGCTGCATGATCTCGGATAATCTTCACATATTCTGATTCCAATGCTGCGAGTTCTTCGTCCGAGTCCAAGAATTCTTGGCCATCAACTACTGGAACCGGAGAATACACTTCTTTTGATGGCTTAAACTTTGTTGGGGTTCCTTTGGGTGATTTAAGGAAAGCCCCTCCCCACGCAGCTTTGGTCGGTGTCTCGACTCTTAGAGTCGGTCTATCCATGGAGTCGAATTCATCTTTGATTTCTTGCAGCGAATCGAGCAATACGTCAACTCTGTGATAGTCTTTCCTGGTCATAGGTGCCCACGTTTCATAATCAAAATGTTGGGAAGGTTGTCACATCAGGAAGCAAAGATGAATTCAACAAAAAAGGAAAAATAAGGTTTGGAGTCATTATGCAAGAAATAAGACCTGTAAAAATCTTCATTCTGTGAATATAATTGCTTGATGCTCTCTACCACACTGAATGTAGTAATAAACTGAACAAAAGGTTTTCGATTTAGTTCTAATAAAAGATGAACTATGGAAAGGGAGAACATGAACTCAGTAAAATCTGAAGTAGTGACCTTTTAGAGACAACTTTAAACCAATCAAATTACATAAATCAGGTACCTTTGCTTCCAAATCTAGGTACTCCTCTTCAAGATTTTTCCTTTTCCTTGCTGGCATAAGGCTTCCGTCTGGATTTGCAACAAGTTCGATAACCTTATCTGGCCTAATACACAGCATTAGAAACCAAAAATAAGTTTAGCATCTTGGATTTGTAGAATCTATACAATAAGCAAACAGACTCATTTTGAAAATGAGCATACTCTTCGCTTGATTTCAGCTTCTCGACAAGTTCCTTGAAACGGGTCATGAACTTCCCCAATTCACTCTGTTAGTACAATTGAAGTTTCACACAGTAAGCACCAGATAGTGGCATTACAGGTAAAGACATGCACATCATGGTTTACATATTTATAACGTATAAGAACAAAAAGCAAAAAATGTACCTTGTACGTAGGGAGGAGACGCGTGACCAGGTTCGCAAAATATTCAGCATATCTCCCCAGTTCATCACTATAACAGATGAAAGAGATGAATTAATATGATACATCTAACTCAAAACCTATCAGCTACAAGTTACAACTAGATTCTTCAACTTCTGTTATCTCTTAAATTTAATTTAACCTTAGCCCAAAAAAAGAAAAAAAGAAAAGAAAAGGAAAGCAGATTTCCATACTTAACCTCATCTGCTCTCTTGTTTGGCACATGTTGACTGAAGATCCCAGGTATCTTGAATAAAGCTAATCCATGCACCAACAACATCAGCTTCTGCTCTACATGAAGCAACAGATTTTGACAACTCATCCTCCTACAAGTAAGAATACAAATTAATGACTGAGCAATGCATCATTCAGTCGTTTTGTCACTGATATTGAAAACGTGGTATGGCTGAAATTTAAAACAGTGGCTGTAAGCTATGGAAGGTTAATCCAATAAAAGTATGAAAATCAAGGAGGAATGTTGTTACACCTTTGTTTGTAAATATTGAACAATCTCATTGCTTGCAACATCAAACTGCTGTCTCTCTTCCCTGGCATTGCGAAGTCGAGCATTTACAGCGGCCAATGAGCTATTCGCCTGTATGATTGGGTGAATCACAGGCAGAAAAAACCAGTCAGAATAGCACTGGAAATACTTGCTCTTTCTGGCTGCGTCAACATGGACTTCCTCGTCCATTTAGCAGTCATAAGTTTTAGCACCCAAAAAAAAAAAAAAAAAAGGTTGGCAAGCCTCGGTTAACAGTTTCACAAACTAAGCTTGGTCAGTAGTGGTCATGTTATTCTCCAGTCTCCATGAAAAAAAAGAAAAAAGAATAATGATAAAGGTAAAAACCTTTCTCAATTCAGCTTCAAGTTCCTCCTTCTGCCGTTCTAATACTCCAATTTCTGACACCAAGTCCTGAAAAAAGGAAGGACAGTGAGAAATTAAATTTTCTTTAGAGCAAGAAAGTGTAAGAGATTTTAGAAGTGATAAAGTCCTGAGATGCTTCTGACAACATGTCAGTTTTCAGATAGATACTCATACTCATACAAGATAAGCCTATAGACAATGCTCACAGCATTAGAATCCCAGAAATTATTCAGTTTCCTCGCTAAAAGGTCAAGCAGCTTCATACATCAACAAAGTGAAAACAAAATGATAAAACACATAGTTTTGAGTCGATGGATGGTAAGCGTGTTGATAGAAGCAATGCACCTTCTCCACTTGGCTGACTTCGTTAGCCTTAGCAAGGCGAAAGCTCAATGCTTCTTCTCTACGTGATCTGCCCAAATATCAAGATGAAGCATTAACTTTGGATTACAATGTAAATGTCTAAATAAGAGGCATTGAAGCAGATATGAGTAGAAAGAACTACACATGCATGTTTATTTCTATGACTGCACGAACCTGTGCTCTAAGATGCGATTTTCAGCTTTGATACTAGAGCTGGTCAGAGATTCTAATAAAATTTTCAGCTTGTCAACCTGCATAATTATTGACCATGAGAATTAGTCCATTTTTGTAACTGCATATCTAGAAAAAAGTAAGGAGCCTTTTGGAAGCAAACACGTGACCACAACTCTCACACAATCATCAAGAAGTGAAGTTCGTTGGCTTGTGTGATACTGTGATTGTGCCAAATTATCACACAAGAAATTCTGAGAAGAATCTGATGTTTGTAGTGACTAGTGAGTACGCCCTGCCAACAAACTTTGATGGTCAACGGGGACAATTATAATACCTTTTCAGCATGACTCTCTGGAGAATCTCCAGTCTGAATATCTTTCGTCTCCAGCAAAAGTGCTTTCAACTTGGAGTATATTCGGACTTGTGCAAGTGCTTCTTTTAAAGCCTGTGTAGCATTCAACCCAGAGAGTCAAGCTTTTTGTCTCGCATCCTTAATGTAAAGCCGTCAGGTGACCTAACATGGAAATTTCCAGTGCAATGGAGTGATAAAAGAGTCATACATCCTAGCATACCTCATTCAACAAGAATGCATCCAAAGTTCAAAGCACATAAAAGATCTTAAACTGAAGCTTGTGAATATCAAAATGTAAGACAAGTAGATGGATCTAACCTCTGCAGTTGCAAGA
This sequence comes from Drosera capensis, assembly GCA_001925005.1. Taxonomy (NCBI): domain Eukaryota; kingdom Viridiplantae; phylum Streptophyta; class Magnoliopsida; order Caryophyllales; family Droseraceae; genus Drosera; species Drosera capensis. The sequence continues at coordinate 48,395 of LIEC01011111.1, forward strand.
GCCTTCTGTTCAGATGTGCTTCCATTAGCTTCACATAAAGGTAGTTTGGTCTCCAGCAGATCGAGTTTTGTTTTCAAGCATGAGACTTCCACATCTATTCTGAGAGCAGATTAAAAATAAGAGATTAGAGAAAATTACATAAATCTACTCACACTGGAAAAAGGCACATAATGCAGAAGATGAATGGAAATTAGTGAAGTATATCTTGTAGTCGGCAGAAGATGAAGCTATAGGAGAGCTCAAAGCTACCTTGCAAGATCAGCACTAATTTTCAGCCAAGTTATTGATTTTTGAGCATATTGCAGCAACTCTTCCCGTTTCATCTGATGGATGCAAGAAAAAGAGTGTTGAGCAATGTTAACAGAGTTTGTCAAGCCTGTTACGTAAAGCTATGAGAAGGCAGAAAGAGTAACAGACTTTGGAATCAATCCCATAGTCATACCATTCCATGGCATATTCTCGATGCATGAAGCTGGGAACTGAAATACAAAGAAATGGAGGAGAAGGAACATACAAGTACTTCATCTTTGTAGCTTATAAACACTTTCGCCAACTCCTGTATGCTGTGGACAATTTCATTATGAACCTCCTTCCCTCCCAAGAGACAAAGCCTGAACATGCCAATAAAATGCCAAACAACAAACACTGGATAGGTAATGTTTGACAACTATGCACAATTTATTATGTCAACAGGAAGGTACATTATTGCCTAAATTAGAAGGGTATTATCGAGAAAATCACCCAAAAATCTCCAGAAGCAGCGCACTTCTTCGTCATTTGGTCCTTCAAGAATCTGCATCAGACAAAATTGTTACCCTTCAGTGACTTCAATTGCTCAACATGTAATGAATGTGAAGATATAGCAAAGAATAAGAAAAATTGTATGATATTTCACGAACCATAGACAATGTGATGCCTTCAAGGGCTTCACTGTGGAGGAAAGCATCATGGAAATTCAGAGGTTCACCTCCTTGATCAAGATCATGATATAATACCTGCACTAGTGAAATACACATAACCAAATATCAAATTTAATGAAAACTACAAGGTAGAAGCAGAACATACAATTTGCACAAGTCCTGTTTTTATTTCGTCGCATATTTGACAGAAGAAAAGCACAAACTCACCAGTGACGGCTGTCTAACTTCATCCACCTTTAAATCTGCATCAACATTTTTCTCTTTCGCATCAACGGACAAGCCTTTGTTAAACTTTCCAACCCCCTTAAGTGAAACCAACCATCTTCTCAATAGCAAAACCCTTTCTTCCCCTTTGCAAGAAACGGAAAGCTCCTCCAATCGTTTCATGACTTGCCTAAAGCTCTGTACATTCCGGTTTCCCTGCAATATTCAATGACAACAAGCCAAGGCTAAAATCTTCACTTGATGAGTACACTCAAGACATCGCATAATTGTGAACTTCATTTTCTTTCTTGACTCATAACCAAAATTCTAACTAATCAACAGGTTTCATGTCCAAAAGGAATGACACAGATCTCGAGTCTCGACATCTTGATATTCTGTTTTTGAATCACATTGTATCAACTGAATCAATAACAACATTACTCTCCATCCTAATTCCTACACGAGCATAACAACCTTAACTCGAAATAACTGACAATTAAGAAAAGATGAGTAGGTATAACTTATTAGATAGCCATTTTAGATACTCATTGACTCTCGTATCTAATAAGTTATACCTATTACACATTTCCACAGATCAGTCATTCCAAATCAATTCGACATCTCAACACTACTCAACTCAAATAATCAAGACTCAATCCACCACAACAATATCCTGTCACGTCATTCAATAACAAAGACAATAACGATGATGAAACATAATGATTCCTAGAGAATTACAATGCGATCATGGATAAGCCTGGCACCACCGACCACAGCCTGACCGGCATGTTGAACAACCGTATCGGCAACACTACGGATTCGAGATAGATTGTTCCTGTTTCCTGCCACCACCGCCTTGTGCACCGCCGTCCTCGACCACGACATTCCTCTCGATTTTCTCGAACAAACAAAGAAAAGATCAATCACTTGAAATCAATCGATAGACGAAAGACCTCGAAGAAAATGATCGATTCACAACGACCAACAAACAAAAGATCAATCAATCGATGAATCTCGATGAAAATGCTCTGTTCAAGGTCAATGCAGGTCGATCGATGAGGAGAAAGAGAGAGAAAATGGGAGTCAAAGGTGAATCGATCGATGGGTCGAAAGGGAGGAGAGAGAGAGGAGGGACGATGTGGAAATTTCAAATGTTCGAATTCTGTGCCGAGCCTTTAGTTCCGCTCTTGTTAGGTTTTTGTCCGTGTTGTGTTATGTTTGTCCAACATAACTTGAGAGATGTTGGATTATAGCTAAGAAATGAAAGGATATCTGTGATTTGGAGTTAATAATGTTATCAGCTAAGTTATGATATATCGATAGTTCAATATTAAAAAAGTCTGTAATTACTTGATTTTATTCGAATGATTGTTAATTGAAAAATAAATTAATATATTCGAATGTAATCGAAGATTGTGACATTTGATTTTGACATATGAATGAGATCCTTTGAAAATCATCTATGTGCAACATCGACTAAAGCTTATTGGCTCATCAAAGGGAAGCACAGCGGAGATGTATCAAGTTCTTTCATCTTTCTTCGAGCAAGCACGAATTGGTTTAAGAGTTGACAGTGTCGTTTTTTACTGAACAAGCACCACATTCCATATCATTACCAAGGGAGCCAAACACGAGTTAACTTACACTCGGCTCTATTTCAGATGAATCGATACAAATATGTGACAAACGATGAATAATTAAACAACAAGGGAGTAAGGTCACAACTTGATTTAAATATACTCCTATCAGAGGTGCTGAAATAATGAATTAGTGTAACTGTCAGTGTCAGTCACTCATCTCATAAAAACGACTCCAACGTGTACTCCAAAAGCAAAAATCAGAAATTTTACTTCCTGAATTTCATCACCCAAAATCCAATCCTCACCAAATTGGGGCTTTTTTCATCGTCATCAATGGCGCCTCACCATGCACTCTCTTCTCCCCCTCATTGACACTCCCTTCATCAAATCAAATGCAGCAGCAAAACCCACCATCACTTCCCTTCGATCCCCAAATCGAGGATTTGAGTTGATTCAAATGGTGAAGCCGAAGCTGGAGTACTCGAAGGCGTACAAGGCAATGAGGGAACTCGGAGTTCCCAAAGAAACAGTGGCTCCGGTGCTCAAGAATCTGTTGAAGTTGTATAACTACAATTGGGGTTTCATTGAAGCTGAGCACTATCGGGTTCTTGTTGATGCTGTGTTCGAATCACAGGCGCCAAAGGTCGAGGTGTGGTGTTTGGAGAATTGGGGTTTTTGTTGGGGAAATGGGGTTTGTTGGGTGTTGGAAGAATTGGGTTGGTGAGGGTTTTGAGGGGGTTTGATTTGGGTGTTGTTGGTTTGATGTGTTTTGGAAAACAGTTTCTCTGTCGTTGATAATTATATACATCTTGTTGTGTTTGGACCCGGTTTATGGCGGGAGAACATCTGGGTGGTTGTTGTTGATTTGGGTATTGTTGGTTTGTTGTGATTGGTGATTGGTTTTCGATGTGTTTGTGATGTAGGAGGTTGAAATGGAGAAGGAAGAGGAACCACCTGCCAAGAGATTGCATGTGGAACCAGCGGATGGTGAGGCCTTGAAGAGGGAAGTCCTTGCGCCCTTGAGAGATAAGGGAGTTGGGGCTTCATCGAACTTGTGTTTAGGACATGGGGGTGATGAGTCTGGTGGTGATGAGGTTCGCGAGGTGCCTTGTGTTGATGCAATGGAAGTGAACAACAAAACCACGTCGAAGATCTCTGTGGCTGGTAATGTACTTTTTGGGAATTGTTTTAGGAAGATGCCTTCGTTTTGACACTTTTTAGATGTCTGATGGATCATACACTTTCAAACTAAATGATTAGCTGCATCCTGTTTAGGGTCAGTTTACTAATTTGGCAATATTGTCATGTATAACTTCTATTGTATGATCCATAGTATATACTTCACTCGGAAGCTTTGTTGTTTTTCAGGCCATTCTAGTTCATTGAAGGGTGCTTCAACCAAGAATGGAACTAGAGATCTTGTCAGTAATCGTTTTGACAATGGTAATAGTAAGATCTCAAGTCATTCTTTTGTATTGGGTGAAGTAAAGGGTAAACGTTCTTCAGATTCAGGAGTTGACTCCAACTTTGGTACAACAAGACAATCCTCAGTTGAAGCAATTACTCAAGATGGACTTGATTGTGGTTCGAGTTCCTCCGAAGGATGTTTAATGCCCAAACTCTCAGATGCGGTTTTCCATGAAAAGGAACCAGGCATTTCTACTAGTCCAGGTACAAAATCTAACAAGAAGGAAGACAGCATTCCTGATAAGAAGCCTCATCCGGTTGCTAATGGTAAATGTAAAGGCAAGGGAAAGAAATCATCGGCACAAGACAAGGGCTTAGTTGACGACGATGGCATCTGGGAATCGTCTCTTCAAGAATACAAGAACCAAGAAACCGTTTCTGATAAGAAGAAGTTAGTTTTTGCTGCTGATGTAGCAAAGGGTAAAGAAAAAGTAAAGATTCCAATAGTGGGCGACGACGGCAATGAAGATTACTTAAACTTCTGTTATATTGCAACAAATCTAATTTACCAAGATGCCTCTGTGAGTGTATCCTTAGCTCGTATCTCAGATGAGGATTGCTGTGTAGATTGTTTAGGGAATTGTCTCTCTTCAGCGATTACGTGTGCATGTGCCCGTGAAACTGGAGGAGAGTTTGCTTATACAACCCAAGGACATTTGAAAGAGAAGTTTTTAGAAGCCTGCATGTCGATGAACCAGGATCCTGAAGATCATCATTTTGTTTACTGCAAAAACTGCCCAAAGGAGAGATTTGATAGAAAGAAGGTACGCAGACCATGCCAGGGCCACCTAGTAAAGAAATTTATAAAAGAGTGCTGGAGCAAATGTGGCTGTGGCATACAGTGTGGAAATCGAGTGGTGCAGTGTGGAATCACCAGGGACTTGCAGGTAGATTTAATTGAAGTATCAGTGTATTTACTGTTAATGTTAAGTATTTACCACAAGATTGCTGTAATTTTTCTTCATGATAGGTTTTTTGGACTCCTGAAGGAAAAGGATGGGGCCTTCGTGTGGCTGAAGATTTGCCTAAAGGGGCTTTTGTCTGTGAATATGTTGGGGAAATATTAACAAACAACGAGTTACATGAAAGGAATGAGCAAAGATCTGGGGAGAGACATGTATATCCTGTTCTCCTTGATGCTGACTGGGCTTCTGAAAGCATATTGAAAGACGAGGAAGCGCTCTGTTTGGATGCAACCTTCTATGGAAATGTTGCTAGGTTTATTAATCATAGGTCTGTCTCTAATTATCATGTAGTCCACTATTATCTATCTCTTATACATGTATGTTTTTTCTCTTCATAATTTCTATCGGTTTTAAATCTGGGAGAAAGCTTCCATTGAGGCGATGTGAATCTCGCTATGCTTATCCTGTGCTGACAGAGTTTCTTCTATCTAATTTTCTTTCTGTGTTCATTATTAGATGCGAGGATGCAACCTTGGTTGAGGTCCCTGTTCAGGTTGAAACTCCGGATCGCCATTATTATCATGTAGGTCCCTAATTGCTCTGGCGTGCTTCTTTTAATTTTGTGGCTTCACATTTCTTGGTAGTCATTATTTCAAGAAGTATAAATGAGAAATGGTCTTGTGCTTTCTACAGGTAGCATTCTTTACTACCAGAGAAGTTAAAGCTTTTGAAGAGCTAACTTGGGTTAGTTTTTTTCTCCCCACTCAGGCATTTCTGTATCTGCGAATCCTAGACACACTCAGGCATATCACATATGATGGTTTCTGTTTCGGAAAACATACTGAATAATCATCAGGATACTTTTCAGTATATTGATGTTTGAAGTTCGAACTCTGAAGCTATCCGAATATTTGTTTGAAGTGGCTGGTATGATGCTCAAGTTGTACCTATGTGCAGGATTATGGCATTGATTTTGATGATCGTAATCACCCAGTCAAGGCATTCGAGTGCAGCTGCGGAAGTGAATTGTGCCGTGATAAGAAGAGAATAGGTGATAATATCCTGTCCTGATTCACTAGGAATATATAGGTGTTTTTTGTGATAGTTTCGGTTCCGGATATTTAAATTGTGACCACTATAATTTTCCTAAAACATTTGTTTGTGTCTCGCTGAGTCTGGAGCGAAAAGGTTATGGACATGGTACATACCTGAAAAGATGAGAGAGAATATGTGTAGTTCAATTCGAAAAGGCAGTGTTTTTGTTCCATAGTATATTTGGTGTGATTTAGTGTCACGTAGTAATACTCATGGAAATTCCTTTTTTTTTGGCTTGGAAATCAAAATTCTTGCACCTATATGAGTTTTCCTCTATACTTCCAGTTACAACTAACTTCAGGATATAACGCACAGGGGGTTCAGCTCGCCCAAGAAAAACAGCTGCAAGGCGGAGGAGGTAGTGCACATACTTAGCTCTGACGAAGATGAAGCTGATAAAGATGAAGGGGGAGGAAGTTGAAGTTTCTGGTAGCGTAAAGGTTGACAAGTATAAGTTCATTACCTTGAAGATGATGCAGTTTGAGGTGAGAACTCTTCCTAAACAAAGTCACATGTCCTAGCCCACAATGATTCTGCTACTAAAATTTGTATTATTCATATAATTTTTCGTATTAGAAGCATAATTTCCATATGGGGGCTGGGATTTCACTATGTTATTGCATCATTTTTTTGTTCATTAAAGCAGAGTGATACAGCCATCTCTATAGCAGTTCGTTAACGATGTCTAGGTTACCCTCCTCACCTTGCTGAACTATTTGTGCATGTTATCATGTAGAAGAGGGGCTGTAGAAAAAATAAAATGAAAATCACAGCATTATATTTTGTATTGTTGAGAAAGGACCGTCGAAGTGATTGTCGCCATCACTTGAGATTTTCATCTTTTCAGAGAAAAATGATATGGGTATTGTGTTTGAGCAAGCAGTCTCTTTGCAGCTATGTAACATTTGCAATGTTCTGACTCGGTACAGATCTATCGAGGAGAAAGGGGCGCAATCACGGTGGAGTAAAGTTGACCATTTGCTTTGAGTTTGATGAGGACATAGAGGAAGAGGAAAAAGAAGTGCATAACTTGACTCCGCTTACCCCGACGCTGCCCTTGCAGTTATCCTGCGACCAGGTTTCGGCCAATGCAACCCGATAAAGGGTGTTGAAGAGGGAAAAGACTCGGAGATTTTTCTTCCATTTTGTAGCTCAATGTTGTAATTCTGCGTTGTATTTTTCCATCCTTCCAGCATGTATAAGCCACAGGGCGAATCATAGGTACTTCGAATCGGGGACAACATTCATGTTTGAGATAAACTAATTTATAGAGCAGGCGACATATACATCAGGTGCACAAGACCTTTGTGTTCTGTGATGGAACATGTTAACAGCTTGACCATCGCCCCCCTTTTGACTGTTATAAGGTAGACGTGCAAATACCGTCTTTTCTTCATGCCATTTTAAGGACCCTGAATGTTAAACTCTGGCGAATTGAGGTCCCACACCATACCTCTCAAATTGATTGTAACCATTTGACATGATACATGGATCAATTTTGTTTTTGGAATGAAGTAGTATGTTGTTATAATTGAGAGACGAGTTGTAAAATGAATTAAGTGAGAAAGAGGTGTGGTTGTTATCTTGATAAACATGGTTTAAGGTTTAGGATTTAGGGTTACTGAGTCTAAAAGCTAGTACTCATTCAGTCTCACTCCACTTAACAATACGACATTATTGAACACATATTTTAATGTGTTTCATTTTTATATCAAACAATGTCCGATCGTCCAATCATGTCCCTCGTATAAAATTACATAACTCATACTCACACTTAACAAAACAACATTTGATTGTGTCGTCATATTGATCAAAGCTCGACAATATAAACCCAGCAATCAAATTTTACAAGAATTAGGGCAAGTGGTGAATGTTAGAAGAACTATGAGACTAAAATAGAACATTATTCAGGACCCTCTTTAAACAAAGATTTTTTTTTTCTTGAAGTTGTATATTTTGTTGACTTCATGATATAAAAATATATTTTTATCATTACTAGATTACTAACTCGTAGGTTACATGATAAAAGATCATAATAAATAAATAAAATATTAGATTAACTAAAATACAATTGTATCGATGTCATGTAAAGCGTAACCCTATTAAGATCATATATCATATTCTGAATATAACTTGATGATTTTTTTTAAAATTCCAACATTTATATATTAACTTCTATTAATTACCAATTAGTTTCTTTTTAAAAATTTTATGAGATTGTGATCACCAAAATATCCTTTGTGTATAAAATTCTAAACATTCAATTTCTTTCCATAATTAAAACCCTAGCAATACTCTCATATATATCCGTTTTCAGTCAACTCTGCCTCCTCCGCTCCTTCGCTAATTTCCCTTCTTCATCTTCAACCGCAATTTATTGAGTTATGGCTTTTATTTTATCTATTATTGAGTAATCACTTCAACCTGCAACAATATAAAATGGCTGTTGCCCCAGCCGCTATTATGAAGACGAGATCCGCAACAGTGTGCCAAGCTAGCATGTTCACACGACTTCCATTTTATCGAGTTACTGTCCATAGTCGATAAGGTCACAATTAGCCACTAGGTATGTGCGGACTATCCATTAACGGACATGGCTTCTCGTCCTTTCATACATACCTCTCTTGGCCTAACAATGTGTCGAGTGCAGAGGCGGACCACAACACCTTTTTTACGGGGAATGCCAATTAATACAAGAAAGTGTACTATATAAACGATTTAACGCATAACGTTCCAAAATTTTTTTTTATCCATTTTAAGATTCGAAACAAACGAACAAGATTATATGGATTTAAGTACCAGAAACATATAAAACTAATAAGATATGTCCAATTTATAATGTCTTAAATTATACGAAAATCAAATGTTCAAAAATATAAGTGAAAAATTACAAAAAATCGAATCTAATTTTCATCGTTATGTAACGACTCATCCCACGATTCTTTATCACCTCAAATAAACTTGTAAACATTAATTTGTTCTTTGATTTATGTGAGTGAGAGAAGTGAGAAGAAAAATGAAGGACAAAAATTAGTGGGATTTATTGATGTTAAATAAATAATAGATGTGTTTTGATATTTTTGTAGAATTTTTTTTATAAATAGGATAATATTATAATTTAGTTGGGACATCCTAATTTAATAAATTTTATAATTTTTTTGAGACGAAAAAATATTACAAAGTAAATAATATGAAAATTATAAATCAATTATACTTATTCTTTCCCATTAAAATTACATTGTCTACATATGTATATAATAACATTATTTATGTTATAAATTGTCTACATATCAATCTAATATCATTTCATACAAAATAATTATAAATCATCAATACGAATCTTCTTAAAATAAATAATAGAACGCTCTCAAAATAAATACTAAATAATAAAATTTTAATTGGATAAAGGAAATTAAATTTTTTAACTCCTGATAATGCACGGGCGGCCTTATTTTCTCCCATATCAAAAATGTTTTCATAGATCTCGTTTGGATTAACATACAGAATACACCGACATCTCCTCGCAGATCTCAACCAAACCACCAAACACCACAAATCTCAACCCTCGCCAAACCGTCGCCGCAACAACCACCACATCATCGCCTCCGCCATCGCCGCTATGGCCAACCATCACCTCCTCCCTCTCCTCCTCCTCTTCTCTCTTCTCCTCCCTTCATCGGCGGAGATCAAGACACTCCAAATCACCTCCGACTCTCGCCCGATGATCCTCTTCGAGAAATTCGGCTTCACACACACCGGCCACATCTCCATCCTCGTCTCCTCCGTCTCCGTCACCTCCTCCACCGCCTCCGGTCTCGATCAGTCGCGCCTCGGCTTCCTCCTCCTCTCCGACGACGCTCTCCTCCAAGTCGTCCTCGAGATCCAGCAGGATCAGAACTTATGCGTCCTCGATTCCGAATTCGCTCGCCGCCTCTTCACGTTTAAAGAATTGTCGGCGCCGTCGCACTCGTCGATCAATTTTACCGTTCCGGTGAATTCTTCGAACGAGTATTCGTTGTTTTTCATCAATTGTTATTGGGATACGTTTGTGAGTATGACGGTGAGGACAGAGTTGTATAATATGGATCGGGACGGATCGAGGGATTATCTCCCCGCGGGGCAGACGCAGCTGCCGGGGATGTATTTCGTGTTCGCGGTGTTGTATGTTGGATTTCTGGGGGTTTGGGTGAGATTAGGGGTTTCGAATAGGAAATCGGTGCATCGGATTCATTACTTGATGGCGGGGTTGTTGTTGATGAAGGCGTTGAATCTGTTGTGTGCGGCCGAGGATAAGCATTATGTGAAGGTGACGGGGACGCCCCACGGTTGGGACGTGTTGTTTTACATGTTTCAGTTTATTAGGGTTGTGTTGCTGTTTACTGTGATTGTGCTTGTTGGGACTGGGTGGTCGTTTCTGAAGCCATTCTTGCAGGAGAGGGAGAAGAAGGTGTTGATGATCGTGATCCCGTTGCAGGTGTTGGCTAATGTGGCTTCGATTGTGATTGGGGAGACCGGGCCGTTTATTAAGGATTGGGTAACCTGGAAGCAGGTGTTCTTGTTGGTCGATATTGTGTGTTGCTGTGCGATCATTTTTCCCATCATGTGGTCGATTAGGTCGTTGAGGGAAACTTCGAAGACTGATGGGAAGGCAGCGAGGAACTTGGCTAAGTTGACTCTGTTTAGGCAGTTCTATGTGGTTGTGATCGGGTACTTGTATTTTACCAGGATTGTGGTGTTCGCGCTGAAGACTATCGCTTCGTATAAGTATCAGTGGGTCAGTTATGCTGCTGAGGAGATTGCTAGTTTTGCGTTCTATGCTGTGATGTTCTATATGTTTAGGCCGATTGAGAAGAATGAGTATTTTGTTCTTGATGAGGAGGAGGAAGAGGCCGCGGAGATGGCTCTGAGGTCAGAGGAGTTTGAGCTCTGAGATTTTATCGCCTGGGATGCAAACACAGAGGGATTTGTCTCTTGGATGCAGAGAACTTATCTTTTTTTTGGCAATTGATAACCGCTATGTGCCACTGCAGGTGTGCCGCTGACTTCCAGAATACACCCTCCCCCTGCCTGTCTAACGTAGTTTGTGAAAGCTATCGGTAATCTGTTGTTAGTATCTTGTGGAACGAATTGATTTCTGTTCTTGTGTGTTGAAAGATTGTTTACTTGCAAAACTTCACATATATTCATGTGCCTCGGAATGGCATGTTTTATGCTGGCATTGCCCAATGTGGATCATTTTCTTGTCTAATCGTGTGGATCTTTGATGTTCTATTCTTTCAGTATGCATTGTTGATTGTTTAGTTTTCAAGTCCTGCTTATGAAGTTCTCGCTTCTTTGCATTTGCGTGGTTTGTTTCTAGTTCTTTCAGTTTTTAGTGTATGATCATCAGTTGGTCAGATGATTTTCTTTTAGGCATCGAAAAAGATGAGTTGACACTGTTGTGTGGTGTGTGTGGATTGGAGAACTCAAATAGGTAGCATGCAAGTGGAGCATGCTTGAATTTGTGTCGCATGATGAAGTTGTATTGGTGATTGGTATGGAAGTTCTGTGTCTTTTTCTGGTATGATTCTGAGATACGTGAACTGAACTGAACTGGGTCGGAGTTGGATTAGTATTTGCTGCCAAACATGGGACTGTATGGTTTGAAGTTGTCAGTAAGGGAGTACTGGATATAGAACTATTGATGCGAGTGATTTTTAGAACTGTAGGCTGAGAAAAGGGAAAGTTTATGATGGTTGCATGGACACTTTGTTTTTGCTTTCACGTACTGATATTTGGTATACGAATGAGAGTCCGATAAGAATGCAACCTATTATGGAGGAAGACATGTTCTGTCTATTTGTCTTCCTCCTGAGTTTGGTAAAGCAGTCACTGCAGTTCCCTATTATGCCCTGCTGTTAGATTATGGATCAGAGCAGCTTTCAATCAGAAGATTCGTTAGTGGTAAGTCATACTTGGCATAATGCTAAACTGTGTCATTCTATCAGATAGGACAATCAGTGGATGCTAGAGAGTTTCCATATTGAAACTTTTGAGCAACACTGAATTGCAACAACGCTTGGAAAGAGAATTTCAGTGACGCCTTTAGCTCCTTAACTTTCAGTTGGAGGAAAGTGCTTCATCTCCCAAGCTTGGTTTGCTGCATTTGGATGGGGAAGTTCCTGTTATCTTTGTCCGACCTCCCTGTTGCTTGGTTTTGCTATGACAACTCTTATCTTTGCCCAGTTGGCCCCGGTTTTTATCCTTGATTTAGATTAGTCATGGCTTAGAGATTTGGGTTGGGGATGCGGTTTGTTTAGCGAGTTCATCTATGTCACTCCTTATTATCATTAAAAGGTGTTGATCCCCGAGCATCATAACTGAGCTTCAGGTGAGTATGGAGGGCAGCTTATCTGTTGGCGATTCTCCAAAAATGCATTTTCCTCGGTTTGCTTTCATTTTGTGTGTGCTGTTCACTCTCCCTTCTTATTTTTCCTTTATTGCTGCTCAGCGTCTGTGTCGAATGTTGATGATTCAAACCTGGCAGGATTCTTATGATCCAGAATCAGGTTTCCGACCGTTGTTGATTGCAATCCTCAGCATATCCTCGAGTACTACAAGTTATGGTGTCAAGGCGTGTTGCATATAAATAGCAGTAAGCACCCGGCACACTGGTTCTCCTGGTCTGATATCCAGTCGTATCTTCCTTTCGGTTGGTTGTTAGCCTTGATCCCGTCAGATGCCTATACTTTGTGATACTTTGAGTCTCGTTCTTTGTTTCTAACCAATGTTTTGTTGACCGGTGTGCTTGTCAAAACCGAGCAGCTCTCAGTTCAAAAGCTTTGATCGTAACTTCGTATTATGACCGCTGAATAAGCTCTGAAAACCAAAACGTCGGGAAAAAAGTTCATCCCCACAAGACTTAAATACTCGTCATGCAATGAAGATGATGAGAATGAATGAGTGCAGTTTGGTGCAAGCCATGATCAACCCTTGTTTTCTCACCTCACCTAATGCTACTGTTTACCTCCTTTTCATAGCACGCTTTATCATTGATAGGGAACTCATCGACTTTTACAACTTGCATTCATATCTGACCACGACAGTGGGGCAGGCGGCGATCAAGAACCACGGACGATGGGACAGATGAGTAGGTTATGAGGGCCGGCGATGAGGACGACAATGGTTATCACAATGTACACTCAGTGAACAGCTGGTTGTCGGTGAAACGATGTTTGTAGGCGTCGTCTGTGATTGCGGTAGAACGTTGGAGTTTACATGATATCGAATTTGCTCATCGGAAGGAAGTTAGCTCGTCCGGTTTTCGGACTCTGAGCACTTGCATTAGATTATGTGAAATAGAGATTCTTTAAAAGGCAAAAAATAAAATGATAATGTGATAAAAAGTTGAAAAGATGTTGAAAAAGTGTGTTCTAAGCAAAAGTGTAAAAGTTATAATATGAAATATAAAAAGTAGATAAAATTATCATATTATTGTAACATTCTTTATTTTTATAGATCAATTTATTATAGAATTATGTATAAGAAAGAGTGAAAAGATGAGAGAAAAAATATGGAGATTTTGATGCAAGTGCTCTTAGTTTACTAAGCGATGAAGTGAGGAACTTGTCATGTCCGATGCTGGTTTCAATCCAACCTTCGGTCTTCGACGAGAGTTTTGTCTATAAACTGTCGAATCTCGAAATAAAACATAGACAAAGAAAAGGTTTGGCAAAGCATGTTTTTAGCTAAAGAGTCTTATTTTTAGTTGAAAAGGTAAGCTAGATGATGAGGGTTATTACAACATATTAAGTGACGGTCAATGAAAAACTCACTACAAGTTCAATGGTTGTGGTTAAAGATAAGAAATGTTCTTCCTATATATTATGCATGTAAAGTTGTTTGTTGAAAGGATCAATATAGTTGATAATGAAAAGACATCTAATTTATGGCATAAGAGATTGAGTCACATTAATGAGAAGGGATTGACAGTTTTGACCAGAAACAACGTCCTCAAGAGGTTGAAAAAGTATACACATTACTTAGCAGAAAAGCAAAACAAAGTTGCTTTCAGAAGTTTCCTTCCTTCATGGAAATAAGGTATTCTTGATTTAGTGCATACTGATGTTTGTGGTCCTATGAAGACTAGAACACTTGGTGGATCAGTTTATTTTGTTACCTTTATATATGATTTTTCAAGGAAGCTTTGGGTTTATACCTTGAAATCTAAAGACCAAGTGTTAGATGTTTTTAAGCGGTTTCAGGTTTCAGTTGAAAGACAAACATAAAAGAAACTGAAATGCATCAGAAGTGATAATTTAGGAGAATATATTGATCCATTTGATGAGTATTGCAGACAACAGGGTATTCGACATCAAAAAACTCCTCCCAAGACACCTTAGTTGAACAATATATCTGAAAGAAAGAACAGAACACTGGTAGAAAGGGTAAGATGCTCATTTTCATGAGCACAAGTTTCGAGATCTTTTTGGGATGAGGTTTTGAATACAGTTGTACACGTTTTAAATCTCACTCCATGTGTTGCTTTAGATCTTGATGTTCTTGACAGAGTTTGGATAAATAAAGATGTTTCTTATGATCACTTGCACGTCTTTGGATGTAAGGTTTTTGTGCATATTCACAAAGTTGAGAGTTCTAAACTAAATGTGAAATCACGACAGTGTATTTTCATTGGTTATGGTTAGGAAGATTTTGGTTATAAGTTTTATGATCCAGTTGAAAAAAAAACTTGTAAGAAGACGGGATGTTATGTTTATGAAAGATCAGACGATCAGGAACATTGAGAAATCAAAGATTTAAGTGCCACATGTTAGTGATGATTTGGTTGATTTAGATCCGATTTCTGATTCATAAGTTCCTACACAGTTTGAGGAGGAATATCAGGATGTATATGATTTGAAGACAGGACAAGTTGATAGAGGATATCATTTCTGAAGCATAGGTTGAAGTTCCTGAGCCAGCGGTTCCACCAGTTGTTGCAGAAAATGCTGGGATCCATAAATCAAGTAGAGAATGACAACCTTCTACTAGGTATCCTCCAGATTAGTATATTTGTGTGACTAATGCAGGTGAACTAGAGAGCTTTGCAGAAGCTGTGGAAGAAGAGTGCAAAAGCTCTTTGTTTGAAGCTATGATGAGATGCAGTCACTTCATGAGAATCATACTTTTGAGTTGATAAAGTTACCTAAAGATAAAAGAGATTTAAAGAACAAGTAGGTATATAGGTTGAAGTAAGATGAACTTACTTCACAACCCCATTACAAAGTTAGATTGATATTAAGGGATTTAGTGAGACAAAGGGCATTGGTTTTGATAAAATATTTTCTCTTGTTGTGAAAATGTCATCTATTCGTGTTATTTTAGACTTGGCAGTAAGTCTAAACTTGAAGATTGAGTAGATGGATGTCATGACGGCCTTGCTACACAGAAACTTAGAAGAAGAGATTTATATAGAGCAACCCGAGGGTTTCATTGTCAAAGGAAAAGAGGATCATGTTTGCAAACTTTGGAAAAGTTTGCATGGTTTGAAACAGGTACCCAGACAATGGCATAAAAAGTTTGACTCGGTTGTAGGGAAGCAAGGTTATCAGAAGACTAAGTTTGGCCATTGTGTTTTTGTGTAGAAATTCTCTGATGATGATTTTATTATCCTTCTATTATATGTTGATGACATGTTGATTGTTGACAGAAATGCTTCTAAATCGACAGTTTGAAGAACCAAGTTAGTAAATCTTTTGCTATGAAAGATATAGGGTCAACAAAGAAATCCTTGGCATTAAAATTAATCGTGACAGGAATGCCAAGAAGTTATGGTTGTCATAGAAAAAGTACATTGAAAGGGTATTTCAATGGTTCAGTATGGACAAAATTAAAATGATGAGCTCTCTTCTTGCTTCACACTTTACTTTGAGCAATGCACAGACTCCTTCTACAGATGAAGAGAGGCAAGACATGTCTAGAATTCCCTATGCTTCAACGATTGGAAGCTTCTACAGATGAAGAGAGGCAAGACATGTCATGGTATGCATTATACCAGACATAAAACACGCAGTTGGTAGTATAAGATATCTTCGAGATACATCTATACTTAGACTTTGTTTTGAAACTGATAATCCTACAAATTCAGACATGACTGGAGATATTGATCGTCGTAAGTCTACTTCGGGGTACTTAGTTATTTTCTTAGAGGGAGGTATGAGTTGGTAGTCTAGATTGCAGAAGTGTGTTGCACTTTCTACAATAGAGTTAACTACATAGCTGCAACAGAAGCTTGCAAAGAGGTCTTATGGATGAAAAAGTTCTTACACGAATTTAGATTCAAACAGGATCATTTTGTATTGTTTTGTGACAATCAAAGTGTAACTCACCTAGGTAAGAACTCCACCTTTCATGCCAAGTCAAAGCATATTTACACGAGGTATCATTGGATGCAAGATATTCTTGAACACAAGAAATTATTTCTTGAAAAGATCTACACAACGCTTACGAAAACTCTTCCTAGACACAAACTCGGGGTTTGTCATTTGATTGGAGATATGGTTGATCCCTCCTCCATATAGTCATGAGGGGGAGATATGTTGGGTGGGTCACTCCTATGTGGAGTTGGATCCACAAGAGTGAGAAGTTTGACACGACTCCTTTTTTTTTATTCATCCCTTTGCATTATTTGTGTATTTGTTTTGTTTATATAAAAAACATGCTTGATAGCTAGAGTAAGGTGTGTGTTAAGCCTAGAAAAACTCACAAAAGAGTAATGTATTCAGCAGTACATTTTGAAGCAAAGAAAAGAAAAAGGCTGGTTCACGTAGTTAGGTTCAAGGGAATAGATCGATGTCCATCCAACGTCTGAAAATTCTCAAATTTGGTCAACGGGTCGCGATACATGATTCTTCAGATCCAACGGCCAGTTTTGTGACGAGAGTCTTCTACGTTGAGATATTCAGTACGGAGCAGCAGTCTGCGTCTTGATTTCGTTTCGATGATCTTTTCTCTTGTTTAAACTTCTTTTGTATGCCAAGGTTGTTACCTTGATATTGTTACTGTCGTATACCTCTAGTGTGATCTAGAGAGGATATTTGCATACCCATTATTTGGATATAGTGGAGAGTTTTGGTGGACTTCGATATCAGTCCTATAGTTTTTACTCTTTATTTTGAAGGAGGTTTTCCACATTAAAAATACCGCGTTATTTTCGTTTTATGCTTTACATGGTATATAATGCATTAGTATAGTTTCCTAAAAGATTTACACCAAGAGGAAGACGTCATTTAGTCCGCTGTAATAATTTTGGTAATCCTCCGTACACAAATTGATCAACAAGCATACACCATGTGGAAGGCAACGCCATGGATAAAGGCTTTAAGCATGATTGATGCTCCTCTTTTATGAACCACCCTGGTCAGGCAATTTATTCCACTGTCATCGTTAGGATGATCAACTCTATCAAAGCTAGCAGGCCTAAAGCTCATGTAAGTTGAGCTCACACACGAGCATCCTGGACTGTTATTTTCCCTTTGTACTATGAATTCGGCATAATATTACATAGACTATGATCGCACGATTAATGTCTTATAATGATTGACTTTGGGTTTCAAAGACCAATGTTTAGATCTTTCATGATTCCATAGATAATGCTACGACCATATGTCTAGCTTTCCATCTTCATCAAAAACTTGATACTAGATTCTCGTGATCATAAGTCATAACATGAATAAGAGGACAGCGTATAGGGTTGAGCCCACAAATCTATAGAACGAATAAGTAAAATATTCCAAAGGAGAAACAAATTAAAAAGAACATTGATTGTAGGAAATATTAGCAAGTGATCGACTTTATGATGGTAATGTAGCATTCCTCTTTCGGTCTAACTGAATAATTCCACATTCATATGAACTCATATCGTGAAACAACCAATATATAGACTCAGCCAATTGAATATATATCGTCCTCGGACACCATGAAACACCTATATCAGAGTATGATTGCAAAACCAAGAAAGACTCAAAAGACATGCACATACTAACATACATACAAATCCAGCAATTTGATTCACTGATCTATATGAAATCCCTTGGATTATCACTCTCACACAAACGCCCATACTCTTTCTTTCTTCATATAAGTTATAAACTAAAAGCAAAACCTCAACTGTTTAATTAAACAGAAATGCAAGGGGAACAACAAAGATATAGACTTACAAGCACAAGAGTCACTCTCCATCAACAACATCAACACTTGCACCACAAAACAACAATTTCTTCAAAAAAACTCTCAAGGTGGTACAAGGAACCTCCTTAACTCTCCTCATCATACTCTCACTAGCCGTCTTCGCCTTCTTCTTCTTCTTCTTCTTCGTTGTCGTCTTTTTCTTCTTCTTTCGATCCTCGATCTTCTCTTTGACGCTTCCGAGACACTTGATGGTCTTCTCTTGAATACTCTCTTCCCTAGTGAATGTATAGCTCCTAAGGTACACCTCCCTGCAGGAGATGCTGTCGACGACCTTAGGTTGTCGGGTTTGACCGATAGATGAGCTATTCATTGACCGGACGAACTCGGCCTCTGACTCGGGCCACCTGTGTAGGTTCACATAGGTGGCCCGAACCCTGTAGGGAACAATTGTGTCATTGACACAGCTTGAGATGCACACTGAACTCATTGTGGCATGCTAGCTCTAACCAATAGTGATCATGTGTGTTTGTGTATATATATATCAGGATGGAGACAAAGGCTTAGTGACAAGGGGAAGATATTGGGATTTGATATTGAATTAATTAGGTTATTATTGTATTTTATATCTTATTTGAGTTAGATTTCTTTTCTTTAGATTAGATTTCATTACCTAGTTTAAATTTATTTAGAACTCTATAAATAGGTGTCATCTTAAACGTTTCATTGAGCTTTTCATCAATAATAATATTTCGAGATCTATTCTTTCAGGTGGATTCCGATTATCTTCATGAATTCGAGGTTCTATTTCGTTTATTAGAATGATATCTAACATCAATCATCCTATAAAACGATATTTAGAATTTATCATGTTTTTAAGAAAAGATATCAAAAAGATGATGAGAACAGCAGAGAACATTCAGTGATGGTGGCTTTTTCTTTGCCTTTGTGGAGTGTAGTAAATGGCGTGGGATGAATGAAGTTGTGGTATTTGATTTGCAATGACTATGTTCTTTCATTGTCTTGGGTGTGTTTGTTGCCCTTGATAAATGAGTTTACAAATAAGCTCATGGTAAATGGCTTGTTTGCCCTTTCCCCATGTGCATGTGTTATTAGCATTTGCGGGGGAGCATTAAGTGCACTTTCTCTGCTCGAGAACTTTCTCTTCGGTTGATATATTTGGGAGATCTATCATCAAACCATACTGAAACCTGACAGAACATATCAACCTTATGAATGATTAATCAATTAGGATAATAATTTCAATACAATAGAATGCCTAGAGCAATATATCTTGCATAATTCACATGCGCACATGATCAACTACAAATGCAACTCGATATGCATAATTCGACTTTTATCTGCAAAACTCGATATGTTTTACAATCACCAATCTAGACTGTAACTTTGACGAGGAAACATCTTTCTTCTTACACCTATTAACATTTTCATGGCTGTCATCTGTCACTATAGGAAACCCGCATGAAAGTCAGATACAACGGATTGAGTTTCTCTGTTCTGCTGTATGTAGCTCATGAATGTACTCCAAGGATATCGCTATCCACACGAGTTTGACTGGAGGCGCGGGAGATTAAACGACATCGCCGAGACCCAATTCATCCTTGATATCATCTCCCTCTTCGAACAGCTAGAAGAATCGAGCTTGTTCTTGCTGCCTTTTCCGCTTTAGCCAAAACCTGTGTGCCGCCACTAGCCCGATAACCACAATAACGGCAGCCACAACACTGACCAATATAATTATTGCATCCCTTGTTCTAGCTCCTTTATGGTGATCAGAGGAAGCATCGACGTCCTGAGTATCTGCAACCAAAAGGAAACAACTGATTTAACCAAGTAACAGATAGCTGATGCTAATGACTGAAGTTAACCAAGTAACTCAGCATACGACTGAAGTTGCATTGTCCAAAGGCCGTGAGAGTAACTTCCAAGAGCAAGGCTGATGTTGGGATTAGAAAAATGCCGAGGACAACGTGGCAAACAAGTATAGAAAATGAATGACAATATAAAAGTATGGGAAATTGGTAATGAAATGTTATGTACTAAGTAATACTCACCATGCTCAGTATGATTTACACAATCCGGGAACGAAAATGTGACATTCAACTCCTCATCCTTTATGTGAGTATTTCCCATCAGGATCTGTAAAATCTGAAGGGCAAAGCTCCCACTCATCAAAGGTGTCATCGAACTTCAATAAAATCCTGCTCATAGAACCCAAATCTCTTGCACTTTTGGCTAGAAAGTTCTGTCAATGGCTGAAACATGATAACATAACCAAGGTATTAGCACATCGAGTAATCAACCCCAAACCACCTTTAACTTCCCATCTAGACTCTCTTTCTCTTTTGTATCTCCCCAACGTCTTATTTCATCTTTGTTTTTCCAGAAAACATTCTTCTGTGTCCTTATCAAGAGTATCAAGACAGATTAATGTGTGTATGTCCAGTTATACACATTCATTTAGCTCAAAACTTATCAAGAACTTCGGGACAACATTTTTCCACTAGGCTATTTTTTTTTTTTTTTTGAATATATACAATGAGTCATCATCCTAAGACTACACGTTGGGTGGAAATTTCCGATATACACAAGAACTGGTTCATAAGTCATGGTGTCACGGACCATGGGATAAACACAGGAGAAATACAAAATTTGAAACTAACCTGCCAAGATTCTTCACCTCTAAAATCGTATAGAACATTAGTTTCTTTTACATCTGGCAAAATAGTCTTGTTCTCACCTTTACAGGAGAAATAAACTGTTGGCTTGGCATGAAGCCATTCATGGGATTTATAGATTTCAATAGACTGGAGTGTGACAACCGCTGATGATGCATACCCTGCCAAAAAAAAAAAAAAAGAAAAAAAACGGAAGTCTAGATCAGAAGAGGGAACTCAATTTCTTCAATTCGTTAAAACAACATAAAGATGGAACTAACGCCACCCAATTGAAAACTTTATCATACCATGTCATAGATGGAAATGTACAATACACAGCAGAAGCAGCACCACATTTACTTCTTGGGATGTAAACAACAGATAGATTATATGTAAACATTTCAAAGAGAGGTATCAAGGGTCTACAAACAACAGTCTGATCATAATAAATTCGGTACCATTTGATTAAAGATTGTCTCCTCACACCCTCGAGCTCGTTTCATAACAAAGAACATTATAATTAAGATACGGGGAACAATAGAAAATCAATCCGTTTTCATGGTCCCAAAGACCACGTCCCATATATATATATATTGCACAACCACATAGCTCCATTCGAAGCTAGATAAATCCTTTCCATATCAGAAACACACAAACCGCACAGATAACTCGAATCAAAACTAAAGCGCACACAACAAATCAACACTACCATATCACAATGCCATAATCTCATCCCTCAAATTCCTATTTCTAGCAACAAACATGAAACACCCCATCCTAACCGAAATTGCCACAATTAGACCATCGAAGTCAATCAGTAGCATCCACCAGATTCCGTCAACAACGACGACGACAACAACAACAACATATTAGGTAATCTCATCAATGAACAGGGTCTGGCAAAATGCACGCAGTTTTACCTCTCTCTGTTGCTAAATAAAAAGACCGTTTCCTATATTAGATTCTATCACTAAGACTCAATATTTGCCATCAAAACAGTCATGGGACGATCAAACATCTATTTTACATGTGACCAATCGTGCCAGGCTTACCTGCGAAAGAGCAGATGATGGAGAGGAGGAGGAGGAGGAGAAAGAGGGGAATAATGGCGGAGGATGAAACCCTAGGAGTGGAGGTGATCGAGCATCGACTCCGCATACCGATCATATGATGCGATCGATGGAGCTGAGAGCGGCGGTGGCGGTGGAGATCGGAGGTGGGTGGTGGGATTCCGGCGCCGGTCAAAGTGTTGCCCTTGATGATGGGTGGAGTCGGTGAAGGTGAAACGTGAAGGTGACGGAACAAAATTCTACGCAACGAATCGTTGTGAAATTTGGTTTGATCTGTCGTGGATTACACTAATGAGATGCCGACCTAGCATCATGCTCAATCATCATCCTCTTGAACGGAGTTTTAAGTTTTGACCTATAAAAATTCGCCTAAACAATCATATTATTCATTGCATCTTAAGAAAGTTATAATGATTATATTTTTATTATTATTTATTTTTATTATAAAAAGTTTTATTCTCTCACTTAATTATAAAAAATACCCTATAAAACAATATATATTAAACTACATGATATAAATTGTCATTATCATCAATATTATAAGAAAAGATTATAAAAATATTACCTGATCGTTTCATGACATCGATCAAAATAGACCTCGCCAATTACATATGATGAATATGTTACAGAATTTGAAGGAGAAATGGAGTGTTACAAATTTTTTTACGAGGGAGTTTTACACTTATTAGTAGCTTGTAAGAGGAGTAGTTAGAACAAGTCGAATGCACATGTTAAAAAGAATGTTATGGTCAAAATATACTTAGCAATTGTCTCATAAATATTTGCTCCAGTGATCATGATTTTTACCAAGCAAATTTTAGTTTTGCTAAACTTGGTAGTATATTCATCTTTGGGTTCGAAAAAGCTTGAAGCTTAGGCATCCGTCATGGCTACTTCAAACTGATACCATTGTGACAACTATCTTGCTTCAACATGACCTTACAAATACACACCCTAATTTTCAATCTGTTTATAGATGTCGACAGCTGCTATTGTTTGACTGGCATGTCAAAATTCGTCATATTTAATTACCGTTAGGCTGGTAAGGCACAGATTGACTAGCAAACTATGCTCTATAGTTTCCTATTGGTTACATTATTAAGATAGGTCATCTAATAGTTTTCATTTTGTCTATTTGGCCGATATGTATGAGATTGAATCCTCTTGTCCTATTATATAATAAAATTCATTAGCACTTTGGCCCTCCCTCTAACCAAAAAAAAAAAAAATTAAAAAAAGAAGAAGAAGAAAGTTGATGTTATATTTGGCAACAAATATAACAATGTTATTTTTTTTTAACACAACTAGCTTTTGGGCAATTTAAAAAATTAAAAAATAAATTCAACTAAAGACATGTGCTTTTTAATAACCATCCATGAATGAAAAATATCATCATTGGAGTAACATTTATAAATTATATCAAAAATAAAATACTTCAACCGTCCTATAATATTCTTGCATTATATATTATTTTAAATCGTCATACAAATCTTACAACATTTACTAATCATAATATCTAATTATATTTCATTATCTTTTCTCTCATTTTCTTTTATCAATTTACATCAAACTCATCATTATCATTAAAA